>JAQZBX010077451.1:0-14272 GCA_029593785.1 Cabassous unicinctus | reverse complement strand
CCCCGTCCCGTCCCCGCGGGCAGCTGGGGCAGAGGAAGCGGCCGCCCCGTCCCGTCCCCGCGGGCAGCTGGGGCAGAGGAAGCGGGCACCCCGTCCCGTCCCCGCGGGCAGCTGGGGCAGAGGAAGCGGCCGCCCCGTCCCGTCCCCGCGGGCAGCTGGGGCAGAGGAAGCGGCCACCCCGTCCCGTCCCCGCGGGCAGCTGGGGCGGAGGAAGCGGCCTGGCGGGGGGGGGCCTTTGAAGTCAGCCGCGTGCGGCCGGACAGATGGAAACCAGATGGCGGCCGGGCCACTGGCATTCCGGCCACGGCCGGCTGGACCTGCCCGCCCTGGCCACAGCCTCGCCTCGGGCAGCCCCCCTGGAAGCTGGACTTCCAGAATCGGCTCCAGGGCACGGGCCAGAGCCAGAGACCTCCGCGGCCGCGCCTCACCGGGCGCCTTGGGGGAGCCGGACGGGGTGGGGGGAAACACAGACAAGGGCAAAAACCAGCGAGCGCAGAGGGGGCTCGGGAGGCAGGCGGCGGCCGTGGAGGAGCAGGGGCGGGGTCAGCCGCCCTGCGCCTGGGAGCTGCCGGGCCTCACCGCGGCTGGGGGTCCGGCGGAGGTGCCGAGGGACAGGCTGACCCGGAGCTGAGGGTGGGACCCTGTCCCTGCGGGGTGGGGGGCTCGGGCCCACCCACGCCTCCGTTTCCCGCCTTCGTGAAAGGAGAGCTCAAGCCAGCTTTGGGGTGTCGTGGAAAGTGCAGTGGGGGGTCTGTTCGTCTCATTTTGGGGATGGGAAACTGAGGCTCACCATGGTAAGTGGGGGTCTCCAGATGCCAAGTTCAGGATGTTCTCTGGGTTTAAAATACCACACACCAACGCTCTGGGGGGCATCTGTGTGGGGTCGGAGGTCAACAGGAACCCCCTGCCCAGGCAGCCCTGGCTCCCCAGCACTGACTGGGAGTTTTTGGGTGGCCAGGCCAGGCGGGGAGGGTCCCTGACCCCAAACCCCTCGGTGTGTCGGGAACAAAGGCTGCAGCCGGGAGCTTTGTCCCGTGCGTCTGGGACACAGGAGTCCTGCCACGAGGTTCGGGCTGCGAGATCACCCAGGAACTTGTTCCTTAGTGGGAAAATTGAGGCCGGCATGTGGCAGCTCGGGAGGCAGCCTGCCGCCCACTGTCAGGCTGGTGTTTTGGGGTTGGAACGTCAGGAAACGAATATATGGGTCAGCCATCGTTAAGGCGGTCAGGGGGCAGGACAGTGTCCAGGGAGGCCTCTCGGGACATTCAGGCCAAGCCTGTGGGGTGGGAAGGTGACCACGCGTGAGGAGCAGCGTACCCCGAGATGGAAGCAGCCGTGCAAAGGTCCTGCGGCAGGGCCAAGCTCGGCTCATGCGCTGGGCCAGACCCTGCCAGGCTGGGTCTCACAGGAGATGGGGTGCGAGCCTGAGACGATGGGGGTCCAGAGAGGGCTGTGGGCAGGCGGGGGCGACCCTGAGGTTTTGGGCTTTTTTCCCGGCCCGTTTGTGGGGAGCTCAGCGGCCGGTGCTGCACTCCCACCTGGCCGGGCCCACACCTGTGCGTCGCCAGCGGCCGGGGCCCGCGGCCTGGCAGATGTCGGCCCCCGCCGGCGGGGCCGTGTTGACTCTGGCGCCTGCCCCACCCCCTTCCTGGCACGTGGCAGCCGCCCTCTTGGCAGAGCCCCTGCCTCTTCCTCCCGGACTTGGCAGGGCCTGGGCTGACTTCCGCCACAAACCCTCGACAGCCGTGCAGTTCCGCCGTCCGCTGCGGGTCTGGGGGGCAGCCAGGCTGGGGAGGGGCCGGTGCGGCGGCCGGCTCGGGGCCACAGAGTCTCTTCTTGGAAACTGGGACCACGCAGCGCTGCAGCCCCGGGGGACGAGCGCCGACAGGCCATCGGGCGTGTCGCCGTGGCGATTAGGATCTCAGCCTCCCGGCTCTCAGCTGCCCTCTCCGCCACAGGTCTGCAGCTGCCAGGGGTCTTCAGCCTTCAGCTTCCGCAATTCAAATAAACGGGACCCCTTTTTTGTTTTGTTTTATTACCGTTTTACTGATGCAAGTTGACAAAGCACACGGCCCACAGCGTAGGGGACGAGTACGTACTTTGTGCGTTCGTCTCTCGAGATCTTTCCAGACACCTTTATCAAGATGAAAGCCACATACCAAGATCCAGCGGCTTTTAGCTTATTTACAGAGTTGTGCAACTCTCGTCACTATCAGTTTTCCAACGTTCCTGTTTGCTCCAAACCACCCCTCGTATTTACCCGCCAGCACCGCACTCGCTCCACCCCTCGCCCTTGGCCACCGCTGTCTGCGAGTCTGGACATTTCACGTGATTGCAGTCACACAATACGCGTCCTTCCGTGCCTGGCGTCTCTCTGGGCGAGACGTCCTCCAGGTTCATCCGCAGATCGGGGCGCCGCCCCTTCTCACAGCTGAATAACGTTCCACGAGTGGATGGACCCCACTTTGTTTTCCCGTTGTCTGTCGGTGGACGCGAGTTGCCTTTCTCTTGGGCAGGTCCCTAGGGGTGGGCCTGCCCGTCATGTGGCGCTGTTCGTTCGTTTGCGGGGCACTAGGCGTCCTCCGCGGCGTGGGACATTTTACTGGCCGTGTGTGAAGGCTCGGGTTTCCCCGTGTCCCCGGCAGCACCTGGGACCGTCGTCTTTTTGATTCTAGCCGTGGGTGTGGGATCTCACTGTGGTGTTGATTTGATTAATTCCCACTTCCCAAGGTGACGTCTGCTCCCGGCTTACACGTGTCCCCAAATATGGAAATGACGCTGTAGCTATTGACTACTCAGCTACGTGCAGGTAGCAAGCAAATCCAACGTCTTACCCGTGTGGCCTCGCTTTGCCCTCAGTCAATCCCACTGGGGAGAAACCGCTCTTGCCCCGTTGCACAGAAGGGGAAACTGAGGCACAGAGCAGTCAAGTTGTTCGCTCATGGTTGCCCGGGGTGGGTGTCAGGGCCGGGGTTTGGCCCCAGGGCACCCTGCTGGAGTGGCCTGGGCGGGTGGACAGATGGCGAGGGGCAGGGCTGAGCCCCCCGAGGGGGGGCGGGGCTCCCACACCGGCTCTGTCCGGCCACACCCAGCCGGGTCACGACCCACAGTCTGCGCCTCGGGACCTGGCGGCCCGGCCCCAAGGGGACACCTGGACCTCACGTGGCCCACGTCGCCGGGTCTGTCCTGACACGCTTCGGCCCTGGCCACAGGTCCGGGCAGCTCAGAGACGAAGCCGTGGCCCTCGGGACCCCTCAGCCAGAGGCCGGGGCCGGGGCCGGGGGACGTTCCCGTCTTTTCAGCTCCGCTAGATTCTTTTTAATGAAAAATGCACACGTAGACGTTTTCAAGCGCGTCCTTGATTCCAGAAATAACACTTGGGAACGTTCTCCTTGGGGCAATGAGCCTGCCCCCACCCCGGCCTCGGCAGCATCGGCCACGGTTTTCCGGACCTTTCTCTACCCATTTACACTCAGATATTGCCCATATGGTACCCAGAGAAAAGGACAGTCTTTGGGGTGCTGGAAGCTTCCGCCAAACGTGGAGCTGGATGTGCCGATTTTCCCGGGTTTTTTGCGTCCCTGCCCGGCGCCTGCCTGTGTGTCTCAGAGCGAGCTGGGCTGCGTGGCTCTTGGCAGCGACGCAGAGATTGGCTTTGCGGTGCTGCACACTGTGGGCTGGCTCTCCCCCTGTGGAGGGAGCCCGTCGTGTCCCTGTTTGAACAGTCCCCGGGAGCCCCCGAGGCGATGCGGGCAGGGGAGCTGGGGTTCCCGGCCCTTGAGGAGCCGGGCGTTGCCCTCGCCCTGCCTGGGAGCCCCCGGTGCAGCTGCCCCAGGCCGCTGGACCCCACGCACCTGAGCCCCAGGCCGTTGTCTCGATGTCAGGGGTCTGGGACAGCAGTGGGCTGCCTCCAGGGAGAAGCGTGGGAAACCCACCCCCCACGCCCCGGCTCAGCCACGTGATGTCTCTGGAGACAGGGTTGTGACAATTCCATGTGTGGACTTGAGCCGGCTGTTGGGCAGGTCACGTCCCCTCGCTGTGTCTCAGTTTCCCCACCTGTGACTTAGAGTATCTGTGGAAATGGGGCTTCTTCCCGCCGGAAGTTAGGAGGATGAGCCATCCTGCTGGGCACGTGGAGGGAATGCGGGAGCGGACAGTAAGCAAGACCGAGGAGTGGGGGGTCCATCTCGGACCCCGGTTTCCTCCTCCGGTGGAAGGAGATGGAGACGCCGTTGCAGCCTGTCTCAGCATCCTGGGGGCGATTTTGTTGATGGCCGCTCCAGGCTGGGCGCCTCTGGACCTTTCCCTTGAGGGGGCCCCCGGGCTGGCGGGAGCCAGAGCTAGATACAAGCACTCCGAGCCCTGAGGGGTGAGGGCTGGGCTGAAGGAAGAGGCAGGAAGGGAAAGGCGGCCCCAGAGGAAGGGGAGTTGGAACTGGGGCTTTGCAGGATATGTAGGAGTTCACCAGGCAGCCAGGGAAAGGCAGGGCCTGTTGGAGCAGTGTGGCCGCCAAGGGGGCTGGACAGATCACTATGTAGGCTAAAGCTAGGCTTAGGAATCTGGTCAAAGGGGAACCATGGCAGGGTTTGGAGTTGGAGAGGGAGAGAGATGCTGGAGGAATCTTCTGGAGTCCGTGTGAGGTTGGCTCTGCGGCCAGATCTGCGGGTCAGAGAAGGACGAGTGAGAATTTTTCCCTTGAAGGAGGGCGTTCTGGGCAGAGGGCACCGCGGGGCAGTGGCCTGGAGGTCGGGCAGAGAGCTCCGCGCCCTGTGTTGTCTGCTGTGTGAGGCCGTTTGTCGACAGGGCTATGGGCCAGTCCCGTGGGTCCTGGAGGCCAGTTCCAGGAGCCCTAGGCAGGGTGAGGGCGGGGGCGGGGAGAGGGTGCCGAGAAGCCCCTCGGGAGCCCAGCCCGCCCGCCCCAGGCAGCGCCTGCCTCATCAAAGGCTCTGTGGCTGCTGGCACGGGGCCAGCGGGCCGTGGCGGGTGCAGGGAGGGGGCCGCCCGCCAGCCCCTGGCACCGTGCCCTGGCCCGTGCCAGCCCCAGGAGCCGCTGACTCAGCCGGAAGGACCTTATCTGGCCCTGCACCGCCACCCGGCCGTGGGGTCACCGCCGCCGTGGCCTGGTCCCACGCCCGCTGCCCGCTCCCTACCCTGGCAGCTGCTGCCAAGCGCCCTGCCCCACCCCACGCTTTCTAATAACACACGCGGCCGCCGCGAGGGAGCGGTGCCCGGCGGGCAGAGCGTGGCCACCCTGACTCGGCGCCCGGTCCGGGCAGTGGGCATGGGGAGCCACGGCGTGGGGTGTGTGTGCTTGGCTGGGTGTGTGGGTGTGGCACATGTGGTCCCCGTGGCCTGGGGGTCCTGGGCTCATGGACCCTGCCAATCTGCCTTTGCCTGAGAGCAGGTCTCCAGGGGCAAGCAACTTCAGGCCCCTTCTGCGTGTCCGTCAACACACGCGTGGGCTCGTGATCGTGGCTCTCGTGTCCGTGGCTGTGTGGCTTGTGTGCCCACATTGGAAGCCATGTGGCTCTCCTCATGGATGTGTCACTTCAAGTGGGTGCGTGTGCATCCCCAGCCTGTGTCGGGCATGCGAACCACGTGGCACGGTGGCCTGTCCGTGTGGCCGTGGCTGTGTGTATATCCTGGGAGTCTGGACATGCCTGTGTGGTGGGCTCACCTGTGTGTCCCAGGGCACGTCTGCCCGGGCGTCCCACACGCACCACGTGTCTGCACACGTGTGCAGTGCAGGGTGGCCGCCTCGCGTGGTTCTAGTTTGGATGTGTGCACGTGTGTGAACACGAGTGTGCAGCTGGACTTGAGCGTGTGTATCTGAGCTCGTCTGCCCACGTGTGCGTGGACACAGCTGTGTGCTGAGCACACGGGAGTCTCACGTGCCTGCCACCCCCTGAAGCTTGAGCTTGCAGTGGAGCCTGTTAACCATTAGCCGGGGGCGCCGCTTGCAAAGTACCGAGTCAGTGGTTTGACTCGGCTGCCCAGGCGCAGGCTAGCCCACCCCCCTGCGCGCTGCAGGTTCCAGAGCCGGCCCTGCTGACCCAGCCCCAGCCCAGCGTTTTGGTTTGGGAAGGGCTCTGGGGCGGCTGCCCGAGCTGCTGGCTGGGGGTCCCACAGCCAGGTTCAAATCCAACTCCCCCACAGCGGGCAGGGCTGCACCCTCTCTGGGCTGTGGTGCTGCCTGCGTAACCCCAGGCAGGGTCCCTCCTGTGCCTCAGTTTCCCCACCTCACACAAAGGGCCGACTCCCAGGACCAGAGGCCCCCTACATCCTAAACGCTCTGCCTGGCCCTTGCTGGTGCCCAGCGAGCCCCTTTACAGACGAGGCAGCCAGGCCGCCTGCCCGAGGCCACACAGCCAAGACGCCCACCCCTGCCAGGTCAGGGGACACCCGAGGGGCATGGGCCGTGCCAGGGGCGCACGCAGAACGGCTGGGGGTTGTGGGGTTAGACCATAACTGGTCTGCCCGTTGAAGGTGCCAGCCTGGAGCGCGGTTCTGCCCGTGGCCAGGGCCCAGGGGAGCCGGCGCTCGAGTGGCAGCCCTGCCCACTCCCGAGGCCCCGTTCCTGCCCCACGTCCACCTGAGAAGCCTAAAGAGGGGGTGTGGGCCCCTGACATATGCAGGTGCTGTTCCGGCATGTTCTTCAGGAGCTGCGGGCAGGGGCGTGGGGTGGGCTTGTATGCCATGAGGCCACGGGATGGGGGGGCCCCAGCTGGCTGCAGATCCCTCTGAGGGCGTTCCATGAGCATTTATTGAGTGCCTACTGCATACCAGCCCCCTGCAGATCCCCCTTTGGGGGCCATTCCATGAGCATTTATTGAGTGCCCACTGTGTACCAGCTTCTGTTTTGGGCACTGGATATGCGTCCGTGAACATACCAGAGGGAACCCCTGTCCTCTGGTGTTTCTGGGGGATGAGAGCCAGGGACGGAGCCTCCACGTGGCGTGCAGGTGGGGGTCGGGCGTGTGGTGCCCTAGGGAGCTGGCGGCGGAGGGCGTGGCCGTGCTCGCGTGTCTGTGTGTGGGTCTGGGCAGCTGTGGGCGGGACGGTATGGGGGCGTTTGGGAGGACACATGAGATGAGTCGTGTGTGGTGGGGGGCCGCGTGGGGGTCTGGCTGTGCCTGTGTCTCTCATCCCTGCCCGGGCTGGCGTGTCCGGCGCAGCCATGGCTGTGGCGGTTCAGCTGTGCCCAGATGCCCGCCTCCAGGGGCGCCCGCCTAGTCACCCCAGCCCCGAGGGCCCCTGCTGCGGGCGGGGCCGGGGGTCCCCGAGGCTGGCTGGAGATGGGGTGGGGGGCAGCCGGAGGGCCAGGGCTGGACTGGCCGGGGCCTGCATGTGTGCCCGCCTCGCCCGCCGCCCCCCACTTGCTCCGTCTCCGCCTCTGGATTCCCTTTTAGAGGCCGTATCCAGGGCGCGGCAGCCCCGTGAGCGCTTCGTGGACGTGCCTTGGCTCAGCCGCCACGGCTCCCACCCCCGCCCTGCCTGGCTCCCTGCCCGGCGCCGGCTCGCCCGCCCCCTCCCGGGCCACGTGCCCAGCTGACCGCGGCCGCGGCCAGGGCCCGGCTGGGCCGGGAGCGATTCTTGGAAAGGCTGCGGGTCGTGTCCTGTGTGCCTGGGCCAGCTGTATGCCTGGGTCGGCTGTATGCCCCAGTGCCAACTGTATACCTGCGCCAGCTGTGTATCTAGGCTGGCTGTATGCCTGGGCCGGCTGTGTGCCTGGGCCGGCTGTATACCTGGGCCGGCTGTATACCTGGGCCGGCTGTATGCCTGGGTCGGCTGTGTGCCTGGGCCGGCTGTGTGCCTGGGTCGGCTGTATGCCCCAGTGCCAACTGTATACCTGCGCCAGCTGTGTATCTAGGCTGGCTGTATGCCTGGGCCGGCTGTGTGCCTGGGCCGGCTGTGTGCCTGGGCCGGCTGTGTACCTGGGCCGGCTGTATGCCTGGGCCGGCTGTATGCCTGGGTCGGCTGTATGCCTGGGTCGGCTGTGTGCCCGGGCCGGCTGTGTGCCCGGACCGGCTATATACCTGAGCCGGCTGTATACCTGGACCAGCTGTGTGCCTGGGCCGGCTGTGTGCCTGGGCCAGCTGTATGCCCCAGTGCCAACTGTATGCCCCAGGGCCGGCTGTATGCCTAGGCTGGCTGTATACCTAGGCTGGTTATATATCTGGGCTAGCTGTATGCCCTGGTACTGATACCAGCTGTATACCTGGACCAACCGTATGCCCTGGGACCGGCTGTATGCCCTAGTGCTGGCTGTGTACCTGGGCTGGGTATATACCTGGGCCGGTTGTATACCTGGACCAGCCATTTGCCATAGTACTGGCTGTATACCTGGGGCGGCCCCAGCCTGTGTCACTCTCCGAGCCCCCCTACAAGGTCACTGCCCATGAGTAAGTTGGACGTCCAGGGGCAGACGAGCCTCCTTCGTCCAGTGGGGGAGCAGTAGTGACCCCCCAGGCCCCTTCCTCTGAATCCTGCCACTGCGTGCGGGCTCGAGTCTGCCCCGTAGACAGGGCAGGGGCCTCCTGCCCCGTGGAAGCCCTTCACCTGCTTGGTTTGGGGTCCGAGAGGTGGGGCTGGAAGCAACAGGCCTCGCTCCCCGGCCAGGCAGATTGCTCTCGACTGGTCCAACCACCAGGGAAGGTCCTTCTGGAGCTTTCTGGGGCCACCCCAAGCTAATTGCAGGGCAACAGGGCTGCTCCTCTCAGAAGGGACCCCAGGACGGGCCTGCGGTGGCTCTGAGCCCCGATTCTCAGTGGAGACCGAGGCGCAGGGACAGATGGAGCCGTGGGGTGCCCGGGAGGGGTGTGCAGTGGAAGATTTGGAACCGCTTGGGGAGAGAGAGGAGATTCTGTATTTTAGGCTCCCAGGCCCTGGGAGTGTCTGCCCGGTACCCCCGAGCTTCAGGTGAGGTGTCCCTCGCCCACCTTGGGAGGCTCTGCCGCTGCGCAGGGCCCCACCCTGCTGTCTTCTCCTGCGAGGTGGGTGCCCGCATGGGGCGGGGCTCCCAGGTGGGGCCAAGGCCGCCCTGGTTTGCATGTCATTTGCATGTCTCTATGGCAACCGCCTCCCTCCTGGGCCATCTTCCTAGAAGTACCTGGGCTGCCCCTGTACGGGGACCGCTGGGCTGCTCGGTGCCGGTTCCCCCACCTGTGGGACGGGGCAGGCGGGCAGCTGCCCCCCTCCTGCTGCCCCCAGCCAGCTCCGCAGGGCGCCCCTGGGCTCCCGAGAGAGAGGGTCCGTCAGTGAATTCCCCAGAATCCTGCCCTGGAAAACCCAGGCAGAAGCACCCCGCTGTCCGTGTACGTCGCGTGTTACGCTCTGGGATCCGTTTTGTGAAAACGCTTATCGATACGAGTCTCGAGGGTGGGTGGGTGGGGGGTGCTGAGTCTTTTTAGAAAAGGGATACACAGTCGGCGGGGGGGGTTTCTGCCCTGCCCAGAATCGGTTCCTCAATTTCCCACGAGCCCAGCGGCTGCATCTGCGTCCGGCAGGGAGGCCTGGGCTGGGAGCGCTGACGGGAAACGGGAAACGAAAGGGCGGCTGGCGCAGGCGGGCGGGGGCGCCCCATCAGGTGCCCCCGGGAGGGGCTTCGCCGCCGCCAGCCCCCAGCGGGGCGGGGCCCGCAGAGGGCAGGGAAAGGCCCCCGGGTGCGCCGAGGGCGCCGAGCAGTGGCCTGACCCTCCCCCGCCCCGCCGCCCGATTTCTCCAGGCGTCCTTGTCTGATTTCTCTTGTCCCCTGCGGGCCTGGGTCTCTCTTAGGAACGCTGTGTCCCCTGCGTCCAGCACAGCCCGGGCGTCCAGGAGGCGCTCAATAATGGCTGCGGAATGGACTGTCCTGGCAAGAGCCTGTGGGTTCAGCCCCGGCTCTGCTCTCTGCTGTGTCCCGGGAGTTCCCCGGGGTGGGAAGAAAATCCCACAAACGTCAAAGCACAAGAGCCCCCCAGCGTCTTCCGAGGGCTGAGCCCCGGTGCCCGTTCCCACGGTGCCGGCTCCAGCTTTTGGAACACGTCGTCCCCCTCCTGCCCCGCCCGGGACGGGTAAACCGAGGCCCGGGGAAAGGCAGCGAGGCTGCGCTGGTTTCCTTGGCCGCTGAAACAAATTCTCGCCAGCAGCAGCAATGTCTCTCTCCCAGTTCTGGGCCGGCAGGTTACGATCGAGGGGGGCAGGGTCCGCCCAGCCTCGCCCAGTGTCTGTGTGTCCTCCCTGCTCCGCCGGCACGGGGCCCCCCTCTGTGTCCTGTCTGTCCTCTTACTGGATTCGGAACCTCCCTGCCTCACTAGGGACTCGTTTTAACTGATTCTGCCTGCAAAGGCCCCGTTTCTGAGTCAGGTCCTGGTAGACCTGGCTTTGGGGGGTCACTCCTCAACCCAGTGCAGAGGGGTGCAGACCTCCTCCTAGCCCCACTGAGCCCCGTTCTCACTCCATCCGTCCATCCATTACCCATCCATCCGTCTGTCCATCCATCTGTCCTTCTCCCATCAGTCCGTCCATCCATCCGTCTATCCATCCATTGCCCATCCACCCGTCCATCCATCCATCTGTCCATCGCCCATCCACCCGTCCATCCATCCATCTGTCCATCGCCCATCCATCCATTCATCCATCCATCTGTCCATCACCTATCTGTCCATTAGTCCATCTGTCCGTCCATCGCCATCTGTCCATCCATCCATCCATCGCCCATCCGTCTAGCCATTCATCTGTTTGTGCGTCTGTGTTCTCAGGTCTCAGGGGGAGTGGGATTCGGGGGTCAGACGAGACCCGACTTGAAGGCTCAGCTCGGCCACTTCCCGGCCGCACAGCTCGGCCAGGCCAGTCTCCCCGGCCTCATCCTGCCCTGCCTTGCGTGGCCCAAGCGAGGAAATGCCACGTGTGACGTGCTCAGCATTTGCTGGCGTTCCCCAGCGCCGGGCTGGAGGGCGCCCACCGTCCCTGCACCCAGCCTTCTCCCCCACCTCAGTTTCCCCGACTGCAATATGGGCACAGAGTGGGGGAGGGAGGCCCTTCCCCTCCCACCGGGAGATCGTGGGCGTTTCTGTGAAGGGCTGAGCCCCCAGCAGCCCCCAGGGACCGCCGCTCCCTGCCCACCTGGGGCCCCAAGCAACGGCCGCTCGCGCTGAGTCATCCCGACCATCCCCGAGGGACCGCAGCGCACCCGATAATGTGAGGAGGGGTTTCTCTGGGCGGGCCGGGGGGCTGGGGGCCGCGGGGGGCAGGGAGCTGCCTGGAGAGGGCACATCACAGCGGAGCCCGCTTTCCTGCCTTCCTCCTTTAGTGGCGCCTGCTGTATACCAGGCACCCAGCAGACCTGATTCTGCTCCCGTGGAGCTCCTGCCTGGGTGGGGAAGAAAGGGGCGGCGGGTGGACAGCAGAGGGCAGCCCCCCAGTAAGCGCGTGATCGGACGACAGCTCTGCCCTGCTCCCGAGAGGTGGCTGGAGTTAGCAGGGCTGCATTTGGGGGCAAGGGGACTCTCCAGAGAGTACAGAGGCCTGGGGGCAGCTTGCAAGGTGGGAGAGGCTGGAGATGGGGCCGGTGGGGGCTTGGGGGCTTCCTCCTGAGAGCTGTCAGGAGCCGTTTTGAGCAGGGGAGGGGCATGATGTGATTTTTTTTCTTTTAATTGTGGTAAATATATGCAACATAGAATTTCCCGCTTTAACCGTTTTCAAGCGCTCATGGTGGTAATCATAGCCCCCAGCCCCAGGAGCTGCTCTTGCTGCTGAAGATCTCAAAGCCCCTGGGAGGCTGCCTGGAGGAAGCGCCTCTGAGCTGGTCCGCCTGGCTGTGAGTGCAGCCCCCCCTTTCCTCTCTACTTTGTTTCGGGCTAGTTTTGCCTTAGCTGCAGGCGTTACAATGAATCAACTCTGGCCAGAAACCCAGAAGCTACAAAGCTAGGTGAGAGGAAACAGCGAATCCCCCTGGGACCCGCCCACCCTGCTCACTCCCTCACTCCCTCATTCATTTCTTCCGTCCTTCAGTAGGCGCCTCCCCACGTGGTTCTTGGGTCCCCCCCTTCCGTGGGCTCCCTCTTTTTCTGACCAAGGGCCCAGAAGGTGGCGAATGCCAAGTCAGAACGATTCCCGTCTTTTCGGAGCATTTGCAAACCTCTGTCTGGCCTTAGACAAAAACGCTCCTTTTTGGGTTCCCCCCAAGTCTGCTGAGCCTGCTGGGCAGTGCAGAAATGTTGTGTCCGCACCCCCTTTTTCTCCCTTCCGTCCTTCTGGGCGTCTTTTGCCACATCGATGTTTGCTGCAGGGATGTTTGTCCTGCTCGGCAGTTTGGGGCTCAGCTGGTCCCCAAACACTGGACACTCAGGTTGTTTCTCGGTTTCGCTCAGTTCTGGGTGCAGAAGGGACGGCCGCTGGCCTGCCTGTACCTTTGAAGGAGCCGTCCAAGAGTCTCCACACCTGCCGGCCCGGTGGCCTTGTCCCCGAGGTGGGGCCCTGTGGACTTTGGAGCCACCCGGGTGGCGGGAAGGGGCCTGGGCCCCCATGGTCGTGGGGGGAGCAAAGGTTGTACCCGGGGGCCACCGGCGGGCGGTTTCTTTACAACCAGGGGCCCTCGGCCTTGGGCCAGGCGCCGCCCTGGCCCCCCTCCACCCCCCCCCCGGCGTGACTGCCAGGTGGGGCCTGTCTGGGGAGTGAATGGGGGCCCCCAGGCCTCGTGACCTTCAGCAGGTCCAGCCAGCCCGTGCCAGGGGGACCTTTGGGCCTGGGGCACGGCCCCCACACTGTTGATCTCCTCCTGTGGCAAGGGCTGGGGAAGGGGTCCCGAGACAGATGTGCCCACCCCCCACTCCAGAAGGGTTTCCTGTCCCTTCCCTGGGCCCCGTGGGTGCCGGGGAGCCCCCACCTCCGCTCCCAGGTTGGCCTGGCCACCCCGCTGACCCAGCACCCCACGCGTTTCCCTCTCTGCAGGGGCGGTGAAAATGCTCGCCCCGTTTTGCCACAAACAAGAATTTCCTGTTTGCCTCTCGCAGGAGGCTGGGGGATCTCGCTTTCCCTCTCCCTCCGTCCCTCCCCCAGCCCCTACCTGAGCGCCTTCTGCCCTTTTGGCATTTTCTCACTTCCTTCTCCCGCAGCTGCCCACAGTCTAAAACTGGGCCCGGGAGTGGGGCTGTCCCCCAGCGGGCAGGGCCTGGGCTGGGAATGGGGCCAGCACCCCCCACCCCCAACCCCGTGTGGCCCGGGGCGAGGGGTGTCAGGGACCCGGGAACTGAGGCGTCTCATGTCTTTGAGTAACAAACGTTCACTGTGTGTCGATGGCCGTGAGCGAGGCGGACCCAGCCCCGCTGCCCAGGGCTTGCCGAGAAAATCCACGCGTAACGTGAGCCAGGCTGTGCAAAGGAAACTGAGGCAAACGGGGGGATCAGAGAGGGAAACGGGGGGCTCTCTGAGATGACGGCTAGGCGGGAGGGAGCCCCGTAGAGACCTGGGCAACAGCCAGCGTGTGCCTAAGAAGCAGCCAAAAGGCCTCTGTGTCTGGAACAGTGGGAGGGTGCCGTGGGGCAATAGGGAGCCATGGGTGGCTGTAAAGCAGGGGAAGGCCATGCTCAGGCTCCTGGGAGGTTGAGTGGGGAAGGAACTGGCAGGGGCAGGAGGGAGGCTGAAGGAGGAGGTGGTGGGTGGTGGGGGTCAGGTCGGGCGGCCCCCAAGGCTCCTGCTATCCCTCGCTTTCACCCCGCCCACTGGGAACCTGGTCAGTGACTTGAGTGGGGCTGCAGGTCTGCCCGGAGGCCTTGGTCCCACCCCATCCTGTGTCTCAGTCTCCCCTTTCCATCAAGAGGGCAGTGCTGGGGAGCGGGGGACGGACACACGCTCAGTCCAATGTTGGTGATTGGTGGAGGGTGGGCAGGAGGTGGGGAGCGGGGATGGATAGGGGCCGAGGGTGGGAGATGTGCAGCTATTAAGCGCCTGCTGTATACCCGTCCCTGTTCAAGGCATGGGCCCATTTCACAGGTGAGCTGACAGAGACCTAGAGTGGCCAGACTCTGGGGCGGCCCCGTCCCCATATCGCAGCTGAGAAAGCCCAGGCTCCCCGCGTCGGTCAGGCAGCTGCTGTGTGCTCCGCCGCGACTGGCCGCTGGGAATAAAGCGGGCGGGTATCCCAGCGCCCCGGGGGGCAGACGGACAGATGCGGGGACCCCGTCGCAGCGCAGTGGGGCAGGGAAATCAATCTCCCGAGGCCGAGCAAGCATGGGGACCAGTAGCAGCCAGTGGGGATGACGCCTCAAGGGGAAGTGGGGGGGGTGGGGGCTGT
>JAQZBX010077450.1:0-14272 GCA_029593785.1 Cabassous unicinctus | reverse complement strand
TTATCCCCCCCTTGCTGCTTGTGCTGCCGTGTCCATTCGCTGCGTGTCCTCTCCGTGTCCGCTTATCTCCCCCTTGCTGTGAGGTCCTGCCGCATCAGCCCACAGCGCCGCATCAGCCCACAGCGCCGTGCGAGCCGGCCTTCCCCCACAAGGAGGCTTTGGGAAACAAACCCGGGGCCTCCCATATGGTAAACGGGGGCTCTATCCATTGCGCCACACCCGCTTCCTGCCGTGAGGTTGCTGCATCAGCCCACCGCACCGCTCAGGCCGGCGTGCCCTCACAAGGAGGCCTCGGGACGTGAACCCGGGCCTCCCATATGGTAAACGGGGGCTCCATCCACTGAGCCACACCTGCTTCCCCAGCCTTAAGTTTTAAAGAGCTCCCTAGGACCCTGGAAACACAATATGCAGCGAGAGAAACCAGACACAAAAGGTCAAGCATTGTACGATTCCACTTACATGAAACATCCAGAATAAGCAAATTCACACAGACAGAAAGTAGACTCGAGGTTACCAGGGGCCAGGAGCGCGAGGAGGGCGCGTCACTGCTTCCTGGGGACAGAGCTTCCGTTCGATGGAAAAGCTTTAGTCGCGGATGGTGGCGATGGTTACACGAAACTGTGAATTCGACGGATGTTGCTACAAACGTCTAAAATGGTCAATTTCACGGTACGTGTGTGCTAAGCACAATTTAAATGATAAATTAAAAAAGAAAAGACCAGGAGCTGGCAGTGCTCACGGGCTCCGGCTCCCTGAAAAGATTCCGAGACGGGAAAGAAAAGTCTGAACTCCCTCTGCAGGCTTCGAGGAACTCCTGCCAGAGCAGCAGGTTCTGAGCAGACTGAAGGGAGGTCGCTGGGGGGACGGGGAGGGGGTCCCGAGACCCCCCCCCATGTCACCTCCTCTCCCAGAGGGCTGAGGTTTCTGGCTCCAGCCCCAACCTCTCCCCAGCCCAAATGTTGAGACACAGTTCCGGAGCGGCAACCCCCAAACCATGGGGGGTGCTTCCCTGGCAGGTGGAGCCAGCCCTCAAAGTGGGAGGGGGTCCAACAAATACACAAATAAGAATTCACAGAGAAACAGGGACCCCTTGCTACAGAGACTGTCCAGCCCCTTCTCCCCTATGAATTTCAGATCAGTGACCAAAGTGGTAAAGAAACCCCGCTTCACTTCAGTATCAAGGGAGGGGGGCACGTGGCTCCCAAGTGTGGGGACAGGAGAATCTGCTCCCCACTGACTGGCCCTCCCCCCAAATAGGAGCCGAGAAGCCAAAACCTCCCTGCAAGAACACACTGGAGAGGGTGACGTGAGCACAGAGGCAGTCCGCGGATCTGGAAGATTTATCCCAGGAAACAGAAGAAAATCTTCAGACAGCGACCGCCACACACCCTCAAGGAAATTACACAGCAGGCGGGTTCTTGGGGATTAAAGATGAGATTTCAGATCGTGAAGAAGGGGCGGCAGGAAATCAGGAAGGACATCCAGGCAACACCGCTGCAGATTTCAGAAGCGGAATCGGGAGAAGTGGCAGAACTGGCGATACAGAAAGACAATCAATGAGAAAGGGCAGAGGAGAAGGTCAGAAGGAAGGAAAGGCTCTGGGACAAGACGGTGGGTGTAGCTGAAGAATTAAGAAACGAGCCCCCCAAATTAGAGAACTGGCATTCCTGAAGGGAACAGAGAGAAAAAGCAGAAAGAGCCACCCCAAGTTACGGCCACGCAGCAGCTCTGACTACAGACCACAAGGGCTCGGCGTTCACCGGAAGAGACAGACAAAGCGGACCACGATGAACGCCTGGTTACGGAATTGCCGGAGTGGACCCCCACACCTACGCAGGGCAGGAGCGGGCAGGAGTGAGACACAGCATTCTATTCCCAGCCAGGACGTCACTCGCGAAGGAGCCGAGGAACGTGGAGGCGGGTGGGGGCGGGGCGTACAGCACCAGCGACCCCCCTGCTGGAGAAACGCGCCCGGAGGAAATGCTTCACTGACTGGGGGAGGGCTCGAAAGGCAGAACTCGCCAGGGGCAGCGGCGGTGGGCAGCGGCAACCTTTTGAGCCTTCGCAGTAACTACTGTCGCCCCATTCTACAGATGGGGAGACAGAGGCACAGTGCAAATAAGCCAAGGCCTGCAAACAGACGGCAGAGTGGAGAGAGCAGAGACACACGTTTGAAAGCAAAATGCAAACCCCACACAACCCCTAACCGAAGAGAAACGATGCTTTCAGAAAGCGGCAATTTTATTTATGCCAAGCTGGGGGCTGGGGAGAGCCGGGCTCACCACCCACTGTCCTGCCTGCGGGACAGGGCGACGGGAGCTCGCCTCTGAAGCTGAACAGAGCAAAATGCCAGCTTCCACTGTCCAAATGCAAGCCAGGAAGCAACCCGCCACGGAGAGGAGGAGGCACAAAGACGGGGAAACATGATGATCACAGAAGCAACGGCTGAGAACGTGCGCCGTGAGGCAGCCCAGCGCCTGACGTCTTAGATATAAGCATCTAAGAACTCGGCGTCTACGAAAGGCTCTTCCGCAACAAGCAATTCAGGAGGGCGAAATATAACCAGATGCACAAAGACACGCCACGTAATCCAGATGAAAAGGAGCGCGTGTAACAGAAACGCACACTTCTGAGCTCGCGGGACGAGCCGCTGCTGGAAGGGAGAGGCTACTCTTCACCAGGACAGACTCAACCCTCAGAGAAGACCCCACCATCCAAACACAGCAGAGACCACAGGAAGTAGTGAATGAGAAACCCAGACTCAACCGGGGGCAAGCTGCGCGCCTGTGAGCCGAACCTAATCACCTCACAGACCCACAAACTGCCCTCAAGCATTTGTGGAGAAGGGCGAAAGCGGGTCGGATTCTAGCAAGAAACAGCCCCGAATCTCCCCAGGGTAACGGTGGCTCAAGCCGCGTCCGACTTCCTGCAATGCTGACCTGGAAATTCACCAAACAATCAAGAAACCAACACGCTGCCCCCAACTTGGAGATCAGAAACCTCCAAAAAAAAAAACCAAAAAACTTGAGTCAAAGACAAGTGTCATCAAGCACATTTGTAAAATAACGAAAACGGGGCACTCTCAAGAGAGAATGAGAGAAAACATGCAGCCTTCGATGCGAAAGTCGAAAAGCTAACTTTGAAAAGAGGAATTAAGATAAAAGCACAAAAGAGGGAAGCAGCCGATTGATAAGTATCGATCTGCCAATGGAACAGATTCCTCGGAAGGAAAATCAATAAAACAGACATAGCACCAGGCAGCTGGAGTCAAGGACAAAAGAAGGAAAAGGAGAAATAAGTAAACGGAGGACCGAAGGATGGACAGTGTCTCCCAAGAGAAGAAAGAACGGCAGGGACTGCGGTTTTTCAGGAAACGCAACGGCAGCCAGTTTGAACTGCGGCTGCAGTGGGTGCCCTTCTTCACCAGGGAAATGCTCAGTGCCAGACGGACGGAGGCGTGGACAACCTCAGGCGAGCCAGGGAGAGGCCTGGCTGCAGAGCCGCGGGGGCACCAGGGGCCCGTTCCACAGAGCGAGGAGAGCTGCCCGCCCGGGCTCAGAAACGCGCAGAGGACGCCTGGCGCAGCCACGAGGCGCACAGGCAAAAGGCAACGCAGGACGCAGGCAGCTCTAACCCAGCGGCTCAGCAGAGCTTGCCCGGATTCAAAGAGCGCCCGTGTCGTAAGAAAAACCATTTGTGGACGTGGAAAGCACCGAATCAACACAACGAGGGAGAAACACCCGGGGCAGACGCCAAAATGCACTTGATGGCATTAAATGCTCACTCGGGTCATCGGGCAGGGGTGTGACACGGCCCTAACACGGTAAAAACACGGAAAGGACACGGGAATCGACCACCAGCTGCAGGGCTTGCTGGTGAGCGCTGTGCCGTCCGGGGGGGAAGCCAAACGCGCTGGCCTGGGGCGGCCCCGCCACGGCCCCCGCCCCGCGTGGGTCCAGAAACACCACACTCTGCATGGACGCTGGGACACAAGGAAGGCTGCCAGGTACAAAGGATGGCAAAGAAGCTCCCCCAGCCACTGCACGGCAAGTCCTGAAATACCTGGCAATACGCCTCCCTGGAAACGCGAACGGCCAAATTAAAAAAACAAAACAGAACTATAAAGTGAAGAAGGGTCCTGCACATCGGTTTTCAGTTTATCTGAAAAACTACCAAGGGTCCAAAAGAAAACTTAAATAAACAGAGGACACCAGGGTCTTTGACAGAGATCTCAGTACTATGAAAACAAACAGTTCTTCCCAAAGTTATCTATGAATTGAACACTAATATCAAAACCCTAACAGGTTTGTTGTTGTTTTTTTTTGGGGGGGTGGGCATAAAATCACTCTAAAGATTGTGAAGAAGAGTGAGCATGTCTAAAGACACCTGAAAAAGAACTGAGGCGGCCACTGTCCCAACAGATACAAAAACAACATAAGGGGACGTGGGTGTGGGTCAGGAGGCTGGGCATCTGTCTCCCATATAGAGGGACCTGTGTTCGATCCCCAGGACCTCCCGGTAAAAATTTAAAAGAAGAAAAATATAGAAGGCGCGTGGGCCACCAGCTCGTGTGCGGGTGCACCGCCAGGCCCCGCAAGCCACACAAGATAACGACGTAACAGGAGAGTGACACAAGAGAGAGCCAAGACGAGACGCGCCGAAAAACCAGGAACTAAGGTGGCGCAGGCGGTAGGACGCCTCTCTCCCACATCGGAGGTTCCGAGGATCCGATCCCAGTGAAGGCAGAAGGATGAGAAGAGAGGGCAGGAAACGGACACAGAGTCACCCAGCGAACGGACACAGGAATAGCAAAAAACAAGGGGGGAATAGAATATATAAAAATAAATAAATAAATATTAGTGAGATGACTAGCAACGTTTGAATACAGTCTGTACATTAGATAAAAATAAATAGATAAATCCTTAAAAAATAATAATAATACATAAAATGCCCTAACTAAAACTGGGTGGTGTAGAGGAAGTAACTGAGGGAGGGAGGGAAGAAGGAATCCACGGGTAACTTGCAATTTAGGAAATGCTATGAGGCATTTCAAACCACCAAAGTTGCCTTGAGTTTATTTTGCTCTTCTATAACTCCTTAATTTAAATGCTTAACCCAATTCCTTTCCTTCTATCTGCTCTAATAATGAAAAGGCTGAAGGCTATGATTCTTCCTCAAGCACAGCTTTGGCCACACCCCATAATTTTAAATGTGTTTTGCATTATTATCAACTTTCTGTCTATTCTGCAATGGCTGTTTTAATTTCCCCTTTGACCCGAGAGGTGGACAAGAAACTTGAATATTTCTAAGTATTTCATTTTTTACTTCTTCCTACTTCTTGGTCTTTTTCTTTAAACTGCAGTATTGCTGCCACCTGGATCACTTACTATTAAGATTCTCTACCTCATGCTTATTTTTCATTTCTTTGTTCTGCCAAGGACTGCAGAAAGCATTGCTTTTATATCCTCTGGCATCATTTTCAGTAAATTCCCCAACCTGACATAACAAGAACAGATATGTTCACGCCTGTCATGTCTGTGCTGTGGAATGAACCCTGTTCAATTCTTTTATGCAGAATGGAAAAGAATGTTCAGGAATGGCACCAAGGCTACATCAATGGAAAGACTGATAAGGCTTGACAACACAGAAGTTATAACGTGTAAACCACAGAAACAGACTAAAAATCTCCATCACTAACAACATTTACAAATGATACGTTAGGGTAAAGTCTGCTACATCTATGACAAAGGACTAGCATCCCTCCTATATAAAGAGCTCTTGCAAATCAATAAGAGCAGTCTCGGGTAAATGTGCAGGACTCTACGGGGAGGCAATACTGGGTGGTTAATCTCTATGGTTACTCAACTCTCCAAGCTTCAGCCTCTACGTCAGTAAAACAGGGATAATAACTGCACTTATTTTATTGACATGTGAGGACTGAGAACTCGTGATAAAAGACCTGAGCTTGGTGCTTGGTACATGGCGCTCAAGAAATGATGATCTAAGTCTGTGCTGGTTACTATTATTGCTGTTGTTGAAAAGTTAGGGAAGCGGGTGTGGCTCAATGGATAGAGCCCCCATTTACCATGCAGGAGGCCCCGGGTTCGCTTCCCGGGGCCTCCTTGTGAGGGCAGGCCGGCCCGCGTGGCGCGGTGGGCTGATGCAGCAGGACCTCACAGCAAGGGGGAGATAAGCAGACACGGAAGAAACGCACAGCGAATGTACACAGCAAACACAAGCAGCAAGGGGGGGATAAATAAATAAATAAGTAAATCTTTAAAAAAAAAAAAAAAGTTAATTGGTGGAAATAAAAAGGAACAAACTATCGATACACCGACAACTTGGCTGGCCGTCGAGGCTGAGAGAAAAAAGCCAATCTCAAAAGTGGTTAGTGGCTGCCACAGGTTAGGGGTTACGGGATGGCTGGGGACACAGGGGGCTTCTGTGAAGGTGGGCCTCTCCATCTGGACTGCGGAGGTGGTTACGCGAATCCAGGGGTGAAAAAACACGGCACGAGCGCGTGGAAGACGGGGGAGAGGACCGAGCCGCTCCGTGGGCCGGCCCAGTGTCAGCTCCCTGGTTTCGATGCTGGACTGGAGGTGAACGAGATGCCACCACTGGGGGAGGCTGGGGGTCGTGCACGGGGCCTCCTGGTACATTTTTTTGTGTGACTTCCTGTGAATCTCTATTCAAAATCAAAAGTTCACGTCGTCAACAAAACAGTTCATTGACGCCCCCCCCCAAAAAAAAAAAGAACAGGTCTCAAGAGTGTGATGGGAAATTCATGAAAAAAATGTTCATCTGGCATCAACTTTTGAAAAGACGGTCAGCCTCGATCAGTCAAATCAACGCACATGGAAAAGGCAGTCTTTGCACCCATCGAACGGGTGCTGGCTACGAGGCCGGGATCCGAGAGGACTGTAAATTCCCTGCCCTTCTGGACAGTGGCCTGGAAACGTGACAGACACGGGCAGCGTGAATTCACATCTAGGGACCCAGCGAGCCCACTTCTAGAAATAACCACACACGTGTGTGCTCACCCCAAGGTCCCTTACCAAACAAGCTGTGGCAACGGCCTTTCCCTGGTGCTAGACTCACTCTGACCATGTTACGTCTACAATTACACAAACCAAGAAAACGGTGGGAAAATTAAAAATAGAAATTTCCTTTGGTCCATCAATAAGCATTTCCTGATGTCTTCTGTGGCCTCAGATCCCGTGCTTTTTGGCAGAGGACGAGCCACTGAGTAAGCGGTGCATGCCTGAGGGTTTCCCACAGAGGGGGTGGGAAAAGCTCTCTTGAAAAGGTCTGCCAATCCAGGTAACAAGCAGACAATTCCCATGTCCCATTAGTAATCGTTCATGCCTCTTAACACCAATTTTACTTAAAAAGCAAATTTAAATTAAAAAATAGAGAGGCCAGGTAGACAGATCCTTCACCAGGCAACAGTCTCATCGGCCCTGAAGACGGGGCTTAATCCGACGTAATTTCATTTTCAGGGGCACCTCACATTCCGGCCCGGGCGGCTGGTTTCCTGATATAAAGTTCCCTTTTAAAGCAAATTTAATTTCTGAACGCTGGAGAAACAAATGGGTTTGTTTTTAGGATTAAATAAGATAAATGTACCTGGACAAGCATTTTTAAAAGTAATGCTTCCATAATTTGTTAAGCTGCCTCCTGTTATTTTTGAAGTTGAAATAAAGTTCACTTCAAAAAAAAAAATATCTAAGAGAAGCATCTAAGGGGACACTGAGTCAGCGCAGCACGCGTGGTGTCGACGTGTGCTGGCGGAACGGCTGGGGCTTGGAAATGCCTGCCACACGGCGTCTCGTGTAGTGCTGACGTGGCCCGAGGGAGGCCAGGTGGACCCGTTTCATAGATGCAAGAAACCGAGGCTGAGAAAAGAAGCCAGAGACAGACTTCCCTGGCCACGCAGCCCGGGTCTGCTGGCAGACGGGGCCCAGCTCCGCGAGGCCGTGGTGGGGACACAGCTCAGAGTGGAGACCCCCCGGCGGGCTTGCTACCAGTTTCTCAGGGTCTTTGAATCCGCCCCTGGCCCAACCCTTCCCTGAGAGGTGCAGGCAGGGCCGGGGGAACCCTGCAGAGACGGGACCCCCACTTTCCAGCTCACAACGTGCCCACGCCGCCCACAGCCCCGCTGACTCCTCTGCCCGTAAGGCAGACGCCCATTTTGCAGAAGAGGAAACCGAGGCTCAGAAAACTGAAGTCACATAACGCGGACCCGCGGCATCGCGGGCTTGAGCTCAGGGTCCCAGGCCTCCTCCCGCTCCTGCCAGAGCCACCCGCGGCACCGGCAAAAGTCGCAACGTGCCAAGTCTCACCAGGGCCCCCGGAAAGCTGCCTGGTGGAGGGGCTGAGAGTGGAAATATTTGAGGGGTGACCTCTCTGGGCCACACATGGGGTGTCCCAGAGGGAAGCCCCCTGGCGGGCTGAGAGGCCACAGGCTCTGGTGACTCGGGGAGGTCAGAGCTGGTGGGTGCAGTGAACGACCAGGGCAGAGGTCACCCCGCCCAGGAGCTCCCTGTGGCTTTCCACGCCCGGGGGAGACCCCGGCCACTTCCTCAGGCGCGGGGAAGGCCAGCGCGGCACCCGGCGCCCTTCGCGTGAACGTAAAGCCCCCTCCTGCCCGCCCTGGGAACGCCCTCCCCTGCAGCCTGAGCCATGGGTGGGCTTCAAAGACAAGCGACTCCAAGACGGAACTCGATGGCTTCCCAGCCCTGACACCCCAAAAGGTTCTGAAGTCCACGGCAAGAGCCCAGGAGGGGCTCAAGGCTCTGGAACCGACACCAGAACCTGTCTGCCTTCCTGAGGCGCTGCCCCAATCCTGCTGACCGCCAGAGGGAACTTCCCAAAGGGCACACCGGCCCTCAACCACTCTCCATGGCTCTCCGCTGCCTCCAGAACAAGGACAGGCCCACCAGGTGCCCCTCCCCACCCGCCCTGCGCTCCACTGCGGGTCTGGTCCTGTGTCAGGGCCTCTGCACACGCTGCTGCCGGGATGGCTCCCTGCCTGCTCCTGCAGCCTCCCCCCTCCTCTTCAGAGGTCTTCCTGGACCCCCCCGGCTGAGCACCGGCTCCCTCCACGTCCCTCTCCGAGCCCTGCTCGCTGCCATCTCATCGGGACGCAGTGCTGGGGGGGGGCACTAACCCGTCCCAGTTTGCCCAGGACAGCTGCAGGGTGAGCACTCCAAGTTCCACCTCCTGGGAACCCCCAGGCGTTGGGACGTAAGGCGATCCTAGCGCTGGGGCTCTGTACCCAGTAAGCACCTAATGGGTACATGGAGACAGATGGGGGAGCCAGACCTGAGCAGGGCCCACCAGGCAGACCTGGGCGAGGACTGGGGTTCCATGCCAGCCCTTCTGGGCCTCAGTTTCCCCCCGCGGGGCAGACTGGAATCCCGGCCTCCCAAGGCCTGCTCCCCCCCAGGCTGGGGCAAGGGGATGCCGCACTGCCCGCCAGGCTACGGCCGTGCTCTCCGCCCGGGCCCGGCTCTCCCTTCCCCCTCACTCAACCTGCCTGGCCAGGCCCGTCGCCCCCAAACACCTCCCTGCACCAGCCTGAGACCTGGGGCACCCCCAGCCGCAGTCTCCTGGCTCCACCGCCCCCGCCCGGCTCCTGACGCGCCGACGCGTCCCGCCAAAGCAGCCCCGGTCCTACCTGAGCCTCCGAATGGGGCACCGGCCATGGCAGGGGGCCGGCCCTTCCCGTTGGCCACGGGCAGCGGGAACATCTGTGGGAGGCAGAGGGGAGGTGGTGAGGGTGGCGGGCGGCAAGCCCCGACCCCAGCGCCCGGCCTCGTCGCCACGGCAGCGCGGGGACCCCTGAGGACCCAGAGTCCTGCCACCTCCTTTCTGGAGACCCAAGGACAGACTCGGGAGGCCCGACGGCCCCCAAAGCTGGGCCGCACCCGGTGGGCTGCGGGGGGCGGGGCGAGAAAGGACGGGACAGGAGGAAGGTCTCTCGGCACTGGCAGCCAAGGCCGCCTTCTGCCCAGACCACCCAGCAAACCGTCCTGGGGGGGCACCGTTACCCCCAGGGCTCTCGAACTCCCCTGCTCTACCACCTGTTTGCTCCTCTGGGGCGATGGAAGGGACAGTCACCCCGGCCTCCAGAGCCGGGGCGCACCCACGGGGCTCTCTGCGCCCCCACCAGCCCAGAGACACCCACCCCGTGTGCTCCTGACCGTGTGGCAGGGACTGAGGGGGACACGGGACGAGGGTAGGCACCCGCCTATGTCAGAAAGGGAAACTGAGGCTCAGAGGAGCAAGGGCGCACAGCCAGCGGGGCAGAGCCAGGAGAGCTCGGGGTCTCCAGGAAGGACTGGGGAGGGGGCTGCCCCCCCTCGGCCCGAATCGGCGTCCTCCTGGGCCTCTCCCTCCCTCCCACCTGGCTCACCCATCCCCGCGGCTAAGGTCCTACTGCCAACACACCCTCTCGCCACGGAAGAAACAAGACACACCCCAGCCCTGCCCCAGGGCCTGGGTCTACAGACTCCGTTTTTGGACCCAAGTGGTTAAAGCAGCTGACAGGCCCCCAAACCTTCCCCGGCCGGCCGGGGTACAGGTGAGGCACCCGTACCTGCGTCCCCTGCAGCAGAGCCTCCAGTGCTAGAAGGGGTCCAGGAACGTGGGTGCTCTCCCACACCCCACTCTACAGCCGGGGAATTGGGGAAACTGAGGCAGTCCTCCTGTCTGGCCCCAGAGGCATGAGAGCCCAGGCTCACAGGGAGGGGTACCCGGGCTGCAGGCAGGCTCTCACAGATCTGCGCCCACGCTCACGGGGGCTCGGCCCTGCTCACGGGTGACGTGGGCCCTGGCCTGCAGCCCCCCGTCCAGGCCCTCTTCTCCCACTCTCCCCCTAGGGAAACTTAGGCCTGGTTTGGGGGGCAGGGCCAAAAGCCAAAGGACCCCCAGCCTGAGCATCGGCAGCCAAGCCCACCGGGGAAGGCCACGATCCACTTCTACTAGTCTCGTCCCCCAGGGCCTGCAGGGACCACAGCGACGTGGCACGTGCCACGGGGACCACTGGGCCGTGCCTCATGGGCTCCACAGGCTCGTGATCGGCCCAGGCCAGCCCCGCAGCCCTCCAAGGGGCTCAGTTTTCTCTCCTGTGAGATGGACCCACGGCCCCGACCACGTGGGGCCCAGCGGAAGCCAAACGCGCATGGCTGCTCGTGCCTGGTAAGGGCCTCCGTGCACGCGCACGGCTCAGAAGCGGCACCGGAACCGACGAGGTCAACCGGCCTCGGCCCGGGAGCTGGTGCCTCCCCCGGCCTCACCCCCACCCCCTTTCCCTCGAGGCCCCGTTGCTCAGGCACATGCGGGCCCGTCGTGGAGAGCCTCGCTCACTCGGCCACCCAGGTGGCAGCAGCACGTCAACGCCAGCCTGACCCCTCCTTCTGGACTGAGGAAACTTAAGTGTGGGCGTTTGGCTTAGGGTTTTGCGGCTTTTTTCTTTTCGATGCGCTTATTTATTTTCACAGTCGCCTCTTCCACTTTACGAGAGTGCAACCAAATGAAAGACTCCCCATTATAATTTCTTGTTTCGGTCTCAAACATGCATTATCTTAAAAGAAGCAGTAAATTCTCTCTCTGGGCAAGCAGCAGCCGTGGACGTCAGGCTCTGCTCCCAGTACCTGGGTCACAGGACCGGCCCCCTCTCCTGGCAATGACAGAGGGGGTGCAAAACCAGCTCTGGGCAAGCCTGAGGGGCAGGCACCTGGGGAGGCCAGGAACCTCCCAGCCTCAGTCTCCACCCGAGGTGGACACGCGGCGGGCGGGGGGCCTCGGGGGGCCTTTGGGGCCGGGTCTCGTGGGCTGAGCCCGAGCTCCCACCCCCACCCCCAGCCTGTCTGTTCTGGTCCAGCAGGCCGTGACCTGTCAGTTTAAGAAAACAACCGTGCTGCACCCCGGTTACTCAGCCAGGAAGGCGAAAATAAAACGGGGCTTAAAAATACCAGCGCGAACCTTCCGGCGCCGTGGCCACTCTGTCCTGCGGGCTGTTTATCGTGGGGGGTGGGGGGCCGGGAGGCCGGTGGCGTTTCGGTTCAGGGACTTCTGTTTTTGACAGCCCTACGGCCTGGGCCTCCTAACCGCCGAGGACGTTAAATTCAGACCGAAAGCACCCCCGCGCCGTTTCACACCAGGACAGCGCTCGGTGGCCGGAATTCGGGGAATCGCCACCAAGCAGGCCGGAATTCAAAACCCGAGACTCCTGGGTCTTGAGAGGAAGCGTCCCACGCCCGCTCTGACCCCCACGACAAGCACCCGCCGCATGAACGGGACCCGGGGCCCCCACCAGGGCAGGGGAGCCCCTGGCTTACACTCTCGTTTGGGGGCAGGCCTCCTCCCCAACAACCACGACGGCAGTAATGATACTGGCAGCTGCTGTCTGCGGAGCTCTTCCTCGAGACAGGTGTGCCACGTGGCTTCCCACTTGCTCCCCCCCCCCAAGGGGGCACCCCTGTTCCCACTTCACTGTCCAAATCTTGGAGCAGCCAGTTTTACTGGCCGTGTCCTCTGGCACCCGACAGGGAGATGGCGTGGGCCAGGCCTGGGGGTCCCCAGCACTGCTCGGCAGGAACAGGGGTGCACTTGGCAGAGAAGGTCAAGGCTCACTCAGCTGAGCTGGCGCCTTGGGCCTCGGTTTCCCCTCTGTACAGGGGTGGACTGGACTCGTCCCGTGGCTGGGCAGACAACTGGGTGACAGGAGCCTTTGAGCCCCGAGAGGCCTCTGGACACACACCCCCCCCTCCAGGCTGAGCACACTGCCACGAGGGTGTCAGCCTGCGTGCCGAGGGTACCCTGATACCCCAGCCGGGCCTGGGGTCCCCTCCACTCCAACAAGCTTGAGCATCGACAGGTGCGGATGCTCTCAGCAGACGCCTCCTTCCCCTTGGGGCCCTTCCCGAGACTCCCGGGGGTGGGGTGGGGGGTTCAGAAGGGGTCCCGGCTCACCATGCTGAAGTCCAAGAGGTCGCTGAGCTCCTTGTCGGAGCCCACCGGCGCCATCCTCGGCGGCTGCGTCATCCTCCAGGGGTGGCGGGGGACGCCTCCGGCCTAGACACAGCTCTGCTGGCAGGTGGACCAGGGCAGGGACAGACCGACACATAGAAGGACAGGGAGGGGAGAGAAGGGGTGTCAGCAGCTGTGGCCAAAGTGGACGGACGGGGAGTGGGGGGTGCCGCTCGGAAAGCCCCTCTGAGCCGTTCTGGGGGATCCAGGGTGGGGGAGAGGGCAGGGAAGCCAGGATGCCTGGGCTGGGGACCCTGGAGACCCCTCCCTGAGCGGGCCAGGAGTCTGAACAGTGGGGGGTGGGGGGTAGAACATAAACTCCCTAAACCCCATCCGCAACCACCAAGGATTCAAGATGCAGAATTTAAACAGGGGGAGGGTGGGGGGCAGAACCGGGTCCTGGGGCTGGGGCCACATCTCCAGCCACCCCCAGGCCTCCCCACCCCGCCCCTCCCCTAAGGAAGGGGAGGAGCAGCCCTGGCCCCGCCCCGAGGGAAATTTGGTGAACCCCCCAACAGCTGTCACAGGACACCAGAGGCCCCGTCACCCCCAGATTCAAAGTGGAAATAAGCCCACAAGTCAAAAGAAGGCGAAGCCCCCTCCCCATTTTACCACTTAATGGGGGGGCGCCCCTCCACGCTTAACTGCCCTCTAGCCACCCCCCATCCCCCCAAAAAACTCATGAGAGAAAAAAAAACAACCGTAGGTTGTTTTATTGTCACGATGTATCCGGCGATTATTTTTCAGCAACTCTGAAAACATCCCTTGCCTCCGGGACGGGGAGGGGGGTGAGGTCCCCGGGCCAGGGTTTCCCCGCAGGGTCCCTGGGGTCCCCGGGGTCCCCATCCTGCGATGGGGGTGGGAGATCCACCTGCCGGGCCCCTTCCACGCCCAGGAACACAGGCAGAGCGAGGCCTCGACCCAAAAAAGGGCAAGCGAAGCCCCTTTCCAGCGCCTACTTTTTCACCCCAAGGGTTCCCCGAGCGGGGGCGGGGGCGGCCGAGGGAAAAGCACTGCGGCTGGGGGAGTGGGTGGGGTTCCGGGATCGGGGGGAGGGAGACCCCACTTCCGAGGAAGAGAAACCCCCTCTTTGTTTGCCAACTGGAGCCGGGGTGTGAAACGGCGGCCCCGCCGCACCCCTCCCCCGCCACGGCTCGCCTTTTCTCTCTCTCGAGGGCGTGTGAAACTGACTTTTTTGAGGAGTCCGAAACCTGACTTTTTTTCCTTTTTTTTTTTT
>JAQZBX010077449.1:0-14272 GCA_029593785.1 Cabassous unicinctus | reverse complement strand
CTGCACTTCAAGAAATAATAAATGAAGTTCCACAAGTTGAAAGGAAAAACAAGGGAAAGAGAGTTGGAGAAGAGGTTAAAAACAACTAAAATGACAAAAACAGAAACAAATCAACCTATGACATACAATAAACCAAAGAAAATATGGCTAAAGTAAGAAATTCGTTGTGACTAATAGAACTGAAGGTTAATAGATTAAATTCACAACTCAAGAGACACAGATTGGCAGAATGGATAAGGAAATATGATCCTTTATATGCTTTCTACAAGAAACCCGACTTCGACCCAGGGATTCCAGGAGGCTGAAAGAGAATGGCTAGAAAAGAATTTTACAAGCAAACAAGAGACAAAAAAGGGCAGTAGTAGCTAATCTAATACCAGACAAAATAGAATTTAAATGCAAAATTATGGTAAGAGACAAAGATGGACACTATATATTAGTAAAAGGGGTAATCTCTCAAGAAGAGACAACAATCATAAACATTTATGCACCTAATTGTCGTTCCTTAAAATACATGAGGCAAACTCTGGAAAAACAAAGTGAAGAAAGAAATGCCTCTATAATTATAGTGGGGGACATTAATACACAATTATCATCATTAGACAGAACATCTAGATGGAGAATCAGTAAAGAAACAAAGACTCTGATCAATACATTAGAGGACCTCGACTTAATATACATATACAGAACACTACACCCAAATACAACAGGATTTACATTCTTCTCAGGAGCACAAGGATCATATTCCAATATAGACCACATGCAAGGCCAAAGAACAACACTCAATGAATTCAAAAATATTGAGATTATAGAAAGTAATTTCTCTGACCAAAATCGAATGGAATTGGAAATCACTAACGTCCAGAGAATCAGATTATGCACAACGATATGGAAGTTTAACAACTTAATCCAATACAAACAGTGGGTCAAGGAAGAAATCTCAAAAGAAATCAGTAAGTACATTGAAACTAATGAAAACAACACAACATATCAAAAGCTATGGGATGCAGCCAAAGCTGTCCTGAGATGAAAGTGCAGAACCATAAATACATATATTGAAAAAGAAGAAAAAGCTAAAATTGAAGACATAACTGCACACGTGGAGGAATTGGAAAAACAACAACAAACTAAACCTAAAAGAGGTGGAAAGAAGGAAATAACAAAGATTACAGCAGAACTAAATGAAATAGCGAATAAGAAAGCACTAAAAAAAATAAGCAAAACCAAAAGATGGTTCTTCGAGAAGATCAATAAAATTGATGAACCCTTAGCTAGACTAGCAAAGAAAAAGAGAGAACAAATGCAAATACATAAAATTAGGAATGAGCAAGGGGATATCACTACTGACCCCATAGATATAAAGAGTATCATAAGAGAATACTTTGAAAAATTATAACAAGAATGATAATTTAGAGGAAATGGACAAATTTCTAGAAACCCACAAACAGCCTACATTGATGAAAGAAGAAATTGATGAACTCAACATCCAATTACAAGTAAAGAGATAGACTCAGTCATCAAAAACCTCCCAAAAAAGAATTGCTCTGGAATATATGGCTTCAAGTTGAATTCTACCACAATTTCTGAAAAGAGCTAACACCAAATCTGCTTAAGCTTTTCCAAGAAAATAGAAGTAGAAGGAATATTGCCTAACACATTCTATGATGTCAACAATACCCTAATACCAAAACCAAACAATGAAACCACAAGAAAGAAAAATTACAGAAAAATTTCTCTAATGAACCTAGATGCTAAAATCTCAAAGAAAATACATGCTAATCACATTCAAGAACGTATAAAAAGGATTATACACCATGACCAAGTAGGTTTCATCCCGGATATACAAGGATGGTTCAATATAAGAAAATCAATCTATGTAATACACCACATAAACAGATTGAAAAAAAATCACATGATCATCTCTATAGATGCAGAAAAAGCATTCGACAGAATACAGCACTGTTTCCTGATAAAAACACTGCAAAAGATAGGAGAAGAAGGAAACTTTCTGAATATGATAAAAGGTATATATGGAAAACCCAAATTTAACATCATCTTCAATGGTGAAATCCTAAAAGCCTTCCTTCTGAGATTCGGAATAAGAGAAGGCTGCCCACTATCACCACTCCTATTTAACATTGCCTTAGAAGTACTTACTTGAGCACTGAGGAAAGAAAAAGATATAAAAAGCATCCAAATTGGAAAAGAAGAAGTAAAAATTTCATTATTTGCAGATGACATGATCCTATACATAGAAAGCCCAGAGAAATCTACAACAAAGCTTACAGAACTTATAAAGGATTTCAGTAAAGTCACAGGCTATAAGGTCATTGCTCAAAAATCAGTAGCATTTCTGTACACCAATAATGAGCAATCTGAGGAAGAAATCAATAAAAAAATACTATTTACAATAGTAACTAAAAGAATCAAATACCTAGTAATAAAGTTAACTAAAGATGTAAAGGGCTTACATACAGAAAACTACACAACACTCTTAAAGAAAATCAAAGAAGACTTAAATAAATGGAAGAATATTCTCTGTTCATGGATAGGAAGACTAAACATCATCAAGATGTCTATCCTACCCAAACTAATCTACAGATTTAATGCAATCCCAATAAAAATCAGCACTGTATATTTTAAGGAACTGGAAAAAGTAACTACAAAATATATTTGAAAAGGTAAAAAGCCCAGAATTGCCACAGATATATTGAAAAAGAAAAATTAAGTTGGAGGTATCACATTACCTGACTTTAAAACATACTACAAATTTACAGTGCCCAAAATTGCATGGTATTGGCAGGAGGATAGAAATACTGACCAATGTAATGTAAGTCAGAGTTCTGATATAAATCCTTGCATATAGTCATCTGATATTCGACAAGGCCACCAAGCCCAATCAATTGAGACAGAATGGCCTAATTAACAAGTGGTGCTTGAAGAACTGGATATCCATATCCAAAAGAATGAAAGAGGAATACCATGTCACACCTTATACAAAAATCAACTCAAGATGGATCAAAGATCTAAAAATAAGTGCCAAAACCATAAAGACCTTGGAAGATAATGTAGGGAAGCATCTACAGGCCCTTGTAATAGGAAATATTTTCATGAGCTTCACACCCAAAGCACAAGCAGCAATAGAAAAAACAGATAAATGGGATCTCCTCAACATTAAAAACTTCTGCACCTCAAAGTACATTATGAAGAAAATAAAAAGGCAGCCTACCCAATGGGAGAAAATATTTGGCAATCATATATCTGATAGGAGCCTAAAATCTTGCATGTATAAAGAAATCCTACACCTTGAAAATAAGAAGACAAGCAACCCATTTAAAACACGGGCAAGTGAGCTGAAAAGACACTTTTCCAAGGAAGAATTAAAAATGGCTAAAAAGCACATGAAAAAATGTTTGACATCACTATCTGTTAGGGAAATGCAAATAAAAACTAAATTGCGATACAATCTTACACCCATCAGAATGGCATCTATTTAAAAAACAGAGGAGCATAAGTGTTGGAGAGAATGTGGAGGAATAGGAACCATCATCCATTGTTGGTGGGATTGTGGAATGGTCAAGTCACTGTGGAGGACAGTGTGGCGGTTCCTCAGAAAACTAACAAATGATCTTCGGTATGATCCTGCAATTCCACTGCTGGTTATCCAGAAGGATTGAAAGCAATGACACGAACAGACATATGCACCCAAATGTTCATAGCAACATTGTTCACTTTTGCCAAAATTTGGAATCAGCCCTGGTGCCCATCAACAAATGAATGGATAAACAGAATGTGGTACATACATACAATGGAATATTAGCTGTAGAATGAATAAAGTGCAAACACACGGAATAACATGGATGAATCCTGAAGACTTTATGTTGAGTGAATCAAGCCAGGCATTGAAGGATGAACAGTATATGATGTCAGTGATTTGACTTGAGGAAAGTAAGCAGTCTTTGAGAACCAATGTCTGAAAGATAGGTTAACAAGGGAGAGAAAGAGAAGAGAAGGTTGTGAGTCATCACCCATATGGACATAATCTATGGTAAAGTGATAGAGTACAGTTGCATATTGAAGGATAGGACAGTCATGTAGTGATATTACTAGGTTTGGTATTTCAGGGTTGACAGGTGGGTAGATTAGGAAGGGCATGTTAGAATACCCAGGATACTGGACAGAGAGATGGGATAGTGTCTAGGTGAACATGGGATATATGGGTATGAGGTTGAAAGTGCAAGAGTGGGAATGCTCTTATGACAATATGACAAGGTAGTGTCACTGGGTTAGGGTGTAGGTTGGGGGGACATTCAAGACAGGGTGCATCTGGAGTAGGCTTCTGGGGAGTGTTCATCCTATCATAATTAGTTGTGTCAGGGAGTGGAGACTGACACGGTGAGTGGGAAGGAGATGGACACCCATCTTTGGGAGGACTGATTCACCCTGAAAGAGACAGTTGGGTGTCTTTTAGGAGCAAGGGTGGATACTAACAGGGGAGGATAATCAGCGTGTCAAGACCTCTTGTTGCATGTAACTATGAATCTTGTCATCCAATGAGTGAAGAGGGGTGGCGTCTTGTGCCCCAGGGGGATGGGGAGGAAGGAAGAGAAAAGATAAAACGGAGTATGTAGTGGTGAGGGGAAATGTTTTTCATTACCTTACAGTAATGGAAACAGGGCATGGTAAATATCATCAAGAATTATTAAACTGTTCAATCTAAATTGTAATCTATACTGTAAACCATTGACAATGTTTAGTAGTTATGTTTCATTATCTGTATAACAGTTAAATCAATGCTACCAACCACAATCAAAAAGGTTTTAATATGGGGTGAGGAAAGGGGGAGGAGTTTGGGTATATGAGAGTCTCTAGTATTCTTTGTGTGACTTTGCTGTGACCTAAAACTTCTTTGTAATTAAATGAAAATTTGGGAGACACTGGGGAGTTAGAGTGGGAAGGTGCCATGGTACAGACTGGGCACTCAATAATGCAGCGATAGAAGTAATAAAAAGTAATTAAAATTTTTGAAAAAAAATTTCCCATTTTTGAATGTACCAATCTTTTAATTTTATTTTATTTTTAGGTTTTTTTTCTGAGTTTCCATGTATTTTATCTCTTGCATTTAAGCTTATCTTTATTATTTCATTTTCTTATTAAGTGTATTTGGTTTTTATATGGACTTCATGTTCAAGGAAGGTTTAAATCACAGAAGGGTTACAACAGGGGCTGCAGAGGATCATTGGTGTGGGGTTTCTGGGATGGGGGATTCATGGGAGGAAGTTCATCTGAATATACATGAAAGATAAAAAAAATTTTCCAAATGTCAAGTGGTGGGGCATGGTCACGGTGGGTGGAAAATCAGTCAATAAATGAGGGAATACTGAATTCCCAGACTGGAGAGCTCTGCCACATTCTCCAAGTGAGCAGCTACAGTCCACCAACTGTAGGGGCAGTGTCTGGCAAAAGAGGATGGTCCACTAATCGGTTCTTATTTTTGATGACTAGCCTAATGAGCCTTTTCTCTTGTAATTGAAACTTAGCCTACTGTTATGGGATGCCTAAGGGTTGCCACCTGAGAACCTCCTTGTTGTTCAAATGTGGCTTCTCTCTAAGCCAAGCTCAGCATATGAATGCATTACCTTCCCCCCAGCTTGAGACATGACTCCCAGGGAAAATCCTCCCTGGTAAAGTGGGATTAACAGCAAGTACCAACTGGCTATACTACTGTAAAAAGACCTTGAATAAAAGGGGGAAAAGGTAAAGACAAATGAGTTCTTCTGGCTAAGATACTTCAAAGAGAGTTAGGAGGTCATCCCAGAGGTAACACTTATGCACACCTCAGTAGGAGCTCATAGAACACCAAAGTGGATATCACCCCACACAGAGGGGCTCCTGAGGGCTCTGGTGACACCCAGGCCCTATATAAGGGGGAATAGCTCCAGAGATTGATGCCTTATCATTGGGCTCTACTTTAGAATCTGTGCTCCCGAGAGTGATAAAGTTGGACTCAAATAAGTCCTTCCTGCACATTATCCATCAGTCCCTTCCACTCAAACCTATATGTGGTGCTGGAGTTTGTAGGTGTACTTCCAGAGACTGGAGCCTTTGGCCTGCCCATGTGCCAGCTGTGCCTGGAATCTCGGTGGAGCTGCAAATCCTACTCTACAGCTCAATGGACTCTCCCGAGTCACCTGGTGAGGAGATGATGATGGACAACAGCCATCCCACTGAATGGAGATAGTCTGTACCTGCAGGCAGGATAGGTCCACTCATCATACCCATGGGATATAAGCCCTGTCTCACTTGGAGGAGGAGTGGACATCAGCATCCCAAACTCCTCAGAATTGGGGAAGAGCTATGGACTAGAGTGGACTCACTGGCATTCTTTTGTAGACATATTTTGATTCAAGTAATGGAAAAAATTACAACAGTGAGGGTGAGTCAGTGGACACTGGACACTTTGGGGGCTGGGAAGGGAAAAGCAGTTGTAATACAGGGCTTTTTCAGGACTTGGAAATTATCCTGAGTGGCATTACAACTACAGATATAGGCAATTTTACATCAGCATATAACATGCAGAACTCTGTGGGAGAGAGTGTTGTCTACAATGTGAACTATGGTCCATGCTTAGTGGCAAAGGCCCAGGATGTGTATATCCATTGCAGGTGATGTACCACACTAATGAAAGATGTTTATGTGGGACGTTATGGGAGATGTGGGAGGTGGGGAAAATGGAAATATAAGTAATTTTTGTGTAACAGTTATGTAATCTAAGCATCTTTTAAAATATATTTTTTTAAAAAGATATCTGACAAATGGTGCATGTTGACTGATTTATATGAAATTAACAAAGCTTTCAACCTGTGGAGTCTTTACACCTTGTTTTGCCATCCCCAATTATGATTCCACAAAGCTGGCATATTGTTATTACTGATCAGAAAGATTTTTTCTTTACTCTTCTCTAAATCCAAATTATAAGGAAAAATTTGCATTTACTATTCCTTCTTTTATTTTTCTTTTTTTTAAATATATATTTTAACACACAATTCTGCATGTTATATGCATGTTATAGGCTGATGTAAAATGGCCTACATCTGTCATTGTAATGTCACTCAAGATAATTCCCAAGTCCCGAAAAAGCCCCTGTATTGTAACTGCTTCTAACTTTCCTGCCACAAAAGTGTCCAGTGGCCACGGGCTCACCCTCACTGTTGTAATTCCTTCCAGTTCTTGAATCATATGGTGTCTACAACAGAATACCAGTGAGTCCACTCTAGTCCACAGATCTTTCCCCAATCCTGAGGAGTTTGGGATGGTGATGTCCACTCCATCTTCAAATGACAGGGGTCTTATATCCCATGGTTATGGTGGATGGGATTATCCTGACTGCAGCTGCAGGCTCTCTCCATCCTGGGATGGCCATTTTCCATCATCGTCTCCTCACCAGGTGGCTCAGGTCAGTCCATTGAGCTGTAGAGGAAGAGTTGCAACTCCACCGAGATTCCAGGCACAGCTGGCAAATGGGCAGGCCAGAGGCTCCAGTCTCTGCAAGTACACCTACAAACTCCAGCATCACATATAGGTTTGAATAAAAGGAACTGATGGACCTTGTACAGGGACGACTTATTTGAGCCCAACTCTGTCACTCTCAGGAGCACAGTCTCCAAAGTAGATCTTACTGATAAGCCATCAATATCCTGGAGATATCCCCTGTTATATAGGACCTGGGTGTCTCCAGAGCCCTCAGGTACCCCTCTGTGTGTGGGGATATGCACTTTAGTGTTCTATGAGATCCTACTCAGGTGTGCATGAGAGTTACCTCTGGGATGACCTCCTGACTTTCTTGAAGTCTCTTAGACACATGAACTCATTTGTCTTTACCTTTTTCCACTTTCATTCAAGGGTTTTTCCAGTCCTATTGCCAGTTGGCACTTGTTATTAATCCCTCATTGCCAGGGAGACTCATCCCCGTGAGTCATGTCCCACGCTGGGGGGAAAGTAATGCATTCATATGCTGAGTTTGGCTTTGAGAGAGGCCCCATTTGAGCAACAAGGAGGCATTCAGGTGGCAACCCTTAGGCACCCCATGACATTAGGCTAAGTTTCAATTGCAAGAGCAAAGACTCCTAAGGCTAATCATCAATCACAAAAAACCATTAGTGGACACTTCTCCTTTGCCGGACACTGCGCCTGCACTCAGGGAACTCCTGCTGCTCCCTTGCTGAATGTGGCAGACCTCTCCAGGTTGGGAATTCAGTATTCCCTCATTTATTGAGTGATTTTCTACCCACTGGGACCATGACCCACCACTTGATCATTTGAACAGTTTTATATATCTTTCATGTATATTCAGGTGAACTTCCTCCCATGAACCCCCATCCCAGACACCCTTCATCAATTATACTCTCCTGCCTCCTCTGGAACCCTTCTGTAATCCAAATCTTCCTTGAAGATGAAGCCCATAAAATAGCCAAATACAAGTAATAGGAAAATGAAATAATAAAGATAAGTTTAAATATAAGAGATAAAATACATGGAAACTTAAAAAACACACTAGAAATAAAACAAAATTAAAGGGTTGGAATATTCAAAAAATGGGAAAAAGCAAAAAAACTTTTTTTAATTAATTTTTTAAAATCATTTTTCCTTTTATCATTGCATTATCACGTGTCCAGTCTTTAGTGTGGCACCTGCCTCCTCTCACTCCCCAGTGTCTCCTGAATTTTCATTTAATTTTCAAAGAAGTTTTAGGTCACAGCAAAGTCACACACAGAATACTAGACACTCCCATATACCCAACCTCCTTCCCCTTTCCTCACCCCATTTGTAAACCTTTTTTATGTGGATGGTAGCATTCTTATAACTGTTTACAGATAATGACGCTTAGTTACTAAACATTGTCAATGGTTTACTGTTTAATAGACATTACAGTTTAATAATTTTTCATGATATTTACCATGTCCTGTGTCCATCACTGAAAGGTAATGAAAAACATTTCCCCTGTCCACTGAATACCTGAGAATTCCATGGACTAGTAGAGGGATCAATATGCCCTGCCATTAACTGCTCATGTACTAATCATTTCAGGGCTTCTAACTTTTCTTTTGGAAGTGGCCACTGTTCAACCCAGATAGGTTTGGTCATTAGCCATTTTAAAGATTATGCAAAGCCCTTTGAAACAGTAGACCTTACTTTAAATTTGAATATTCTAGGCCATGGTAGTCTCCAATAAGTCGTGTCTCAGTTCAGGAATGGTGAGCATGTTGTATATGAGTAATAAGATGTTCTGCTGTATCAGAAACATGAAGAATATTCAAATAAGCTTCCAATTGGTATAATAAGTCTCTTTCCCATAATTTAAGTCCTACATCCACAACATAAGGTTGCAGAGCAGCATCTTGTCCCCCTGGACCTTCTACCTTAAATATCTGAGAACTTTGATAAACATCTGTCATTGTGCCAACACCAGTGAAAACTGTAGCCACCTTTTGTAAAATCTAAGCTTGTGGCCAGTATCATTTAGCAATTATAGAGACATCAGCCCCAGCATCCACAAATCCTAAAAATATCTTTCCATTTATTTTTTGGTAATTTCAGGCTTTTCATCTCCAATTGCTGTTTGCCAATAAACTTTGGTACAGTGGGATAAAATCCTCCTGTACGTTATATAGGCCAAGATTGAGGTTTATGATACAGTCATAAAAGAAGTTGAGCTATATGATCCCCCAATTCAATTTGATAGAGAGTTAAAATTTGTATTAATACACAAATTTCTCCATCAAAGTTGGAGTCAATGATCCTGGTTTGCACTAAATCACCTTTGGTCATAAGACTGCTAAGGCCAGTAATGAAACATACATTATTTTGGGGGATAGTCCCTTTAATTCCTGTCCTTATTTTTCGTATACCCAGTGAAGGAGTAATAAGCTTATTTTCAGCTGAGGGAAGATCAACAGCTGCACTGCCTTTGGTAGCTGCTTTAGCTCTGTTACATGCTGGTGTGAGCTGCTCCATTGCTGGATGGATAGATTTGAGATAGGCTTGGAAATGTGCTCACATTGTTTGTCCAAGGGTCCTGAGCCAGGCCTGCTTGGATGTTTCCCGACTTATTAATGAGACTGCCATTCTTATGTTACCTAGAACGGCATTCATTGGCCCAGCGTAACCCTTTCTGGCATACCAGACATACACGAGTTGGTATTGTCATATTATTGCCACTAAATGGAGATCCAAAACTAGTTTTGGCTCAGCAATCTTTTTTTATATGACCTGGTTTCCCACATTTAAAGCAATATAAATTATTAACCTTAGGACTACATCCCTTTATAGTAGCTGCAAGAAGGTTCATGTTATATGCATCAGATCCAATGTCTTGGCATACCTTTATATAATCCTGTAAAGTGCTTCCAGTTGCCTTTATTGGACTAAAGCCATTTTACACTCACTGTTGGCATTATCAAAAGCTAACATATAAGGGATACAGGGCAAGATGACATCAGCTTAGGAGGGTGACTGCAGACAGCTCCCAGATCATGGCAAACAGTGGACATGGTGCGGCACAGGGGTCTGTGCTGTCGGCATGTGGAGTAAGAAGCTTGGGACATCTATCTGGACAGATCGATGGTGTGGACTGAACCATAGAGATTCGTGAGTTTTAAGCCTGCCTGTGGTGGTTAACACACTCGGCTGACCCCCACCCTTATGGTGAAAAAAAAAAAACGGTTGGAAGCGCGACTCCTGTCCCTCAGGGTAACTGGGTCACCCGACCCAGTGGGAGGGGGCATTTTCTGATGGGGGAGCTCTGGTAAGAGAGCTTTATTGTCTGGGGATTTGGCTTCCTGAAGCCTCCCACAACTTAGATGAACAAAACAGCTGCAGTGAATCGGCACCCAGAGGAGGGGACGGGTTAATCTTCTGGGGAGTTGATTAGCCTAGCAGCCCAGGGATTAGCCACGGCCAGCGGAGCTGGGAAGAGGGGCAATCTCCAAGAGAGGGAGAGTTCTGACAGAAAGCAGAGAGGGGATATTTTAGTTGTCAATCTGGCTGCCTGGACCCCCTCATAACTTTGGGGAGAGATAAGCCAGCTTGAAGCAGCACTAGGCTGAGGGGACAGGTGAATCTGCAGAGATAACCTCATTTACATGCAGCCCAATGATGAAGGGGCTTTGATCCAGAAGGGCGGAGTCTGCTGGAGTCTGCCGTTTTTAGCATTCTACACATCAGACTTTTGCGTCACTGGGGAATGCAGAAATTGGGAAGTGCTTGATTAGTTTCAAGGAGCCCAGTTAGGGCCTCTACCGTGAGGGGGGTGGTCTAGAGAAGGACTTATTTTTGGTCCTGTATTATGCCAAAAAATAAATAAATAAATAAATAAATAAATAAATAAATAAAACAGTCCCTTTAATAAATGAAAAATAAATTCTTTTTAATTTAGTTTAATAGCCAAAAACTTCTTCAGGACCTGCATATAAAAACCCTGTGGGGAAACTGTTGGATAAACACAAGCAGGCTAAGAGAATCCATGGGACCCCAGGGAATATTGATACCACTTAGCTTTGTTTGACTGCTTGCCAGTGTGGTTGCTTGCTTTTTCTCTATTTATTTGTTGCCTCTTGCTTTTCTTTCCTCTTTCGCCCCGCCTTTCTTCTTTCTTTCTTTTTTTTAAAACTAGGTGCTCCTAGCTTCTCTCTTCTTTGCTGTGCTTCCTCTTCAGTAATTTCCCATTATCCCGATATATTGATTTTGTATTCCAAATTATCTATTATCCCTCTTTCATCTTTCTGCCCTCTGCTTTCTGTTGTGGCTATTAAATTTCGCATTTTTTCCGTACGCACATAACTCAAGGGTGACAATTTCTATTCGCTCTATTTTGTTTTTTTCTTTCTTTATTAATATTAACTCTTTCCTTTTAGCCCGTTCTTAACTCTTTCTCTCTGTCCTCATAATTCTAGCCCTCTAAATCATTATATATATATTCCTCTATTTGGTTTCCCAGTTCATTGTAGGTACTCCACTTTCTTTCCTATTACTCTACACCGCCTACTTGAGTTAAATATTCACTTCATTAAGTCTTATTTGGCCCCTCTTCTAACTTTTAGCAATATTACTATTATCCTTCTTCCATTCTCACATCTCTCGATTCCTCCAGACTTAATCTTTTGCCTTCAAGGGAACATAGAAAGAAGCAAGAAAATAAAATAAGAAGAAAAAGTATCAAAGAGAAAACTTTACACACACACAGAACCACCAGCTAAATAAAAGTCTAGAGCAGAGATAGAAGCTAATCAACTGAATAAATCCATCAAGATAAAATGATGACTAGAGGTCTACAAAAAATTGCAAACCACACTGAGAAACAGGAAAACATGAACCAATCCAATGAACAAACTAAAAACCAGGAACTGAAGGAGATCATTGAACAAGTAATCAAAGCTTTCCAAACAAATATTATGGACCAACTTAAAGAAATGAAGGAAGAGATTAAGAATATAAAGGAGACACTTGGAGAACATACTGAAGAAAGTGTAAACACTCCCAAAAAGATAATGGATATTATGGTGACCAATGGCAAAATTCAAGAAATCAAAAAGCTGCTGGATTCACATAGCAGCAGATTTGAATGGGCAGAAGAAAGAATTACTGATGTGGAAGACACTACATCTGAAATCAAACAGATAGTAGAACAATTAGACAAAAAGATAGGAAAAATCCAGCAGGGACTTGGGGAATTAATTGACAACACAAAACGCTCAAACATATGCATTATGGGCATCCGAGAAGGAGAAGAAAAGGGAAAGGGAACAGAAGAAGTGTTGAAGGAAATAATGACTGAAAACTTACCACCCCTATTGAGAGAGATGAATGTGCAGATCCAGGAAGCAAAGTGCACCCCAAACAATATAAATCCCAACAGGCCAACTCCAAGACATATACTTGTCAAAGTGTCCCAAGCTCAAGACAAACAGAAATTACTCAAGGCAGCAAGAAAAAAGACAACCATCACATAAAAGGGAAGCACAAAAAGATAAAGTGCTGATTTCTATGCTGAAACCATAGAGGCAAGAAACAGTGGTATGAAATAGTCAAAATACTAAAAGAAAAAAACTTCCAGCCAAGAATTCTCTACCCAGCAAAACTGGTATTCAAAAATGTTGGAGAATTTAAAATATTCACAAATAAACAGAAATTAAGAGAGTATGTCAATAAGAAACCTGCACTTCAAGAAATACTAAAGGAAGTTCTACAAGTTGAAAGGAGAAATCAAGGGAGAGAGAGTTCGAGGAGAGTTTAAAAGCAACTAACATGACAAAAAATAAAAACAAAACAATATATGACATACATTTATCCAAAGAAAAATGGCTGAAGTAAGAAATTCATTACGAGTAATAACACTGAATGTTAATGGACTAAATTCTCCTATCAAGAGACACAGATTGGCAAAATGGTTAAGGAAATAGGATCCATCTAAATGCTGTCTACAAGAAACTCACCTTCAACCCAGGGATTCAAGGAGGCTTAAAGTGAATGACTGGAAAATCATTTTACCAGCTAACAATAGCCAAAAACAGGCAGGAATAGCTATTCTAATATCAGACAAAATAGACTTTAAATGCTAAACTATCATAAGAGACAAAGATGGACACTAAATATTAGTAAAAGGTGTAATCTCTCAAGAAGAGAGAACAATCATCAACATTTATGCACCTAATCGGGGTGCCTGAAAATACATGAAGCAAAACCTAGAAAAAATAAGTGGAGAAGTAAATGTCTCTACAATTATAGCAGGGGACTTTAACACACCATTTTCATCATTAGACAGAACATCTAGACAGAGAATCACTGAAGAAACAAAGGCTCTCAACAATACATTAGAGGACTTGGACTTAATAGACATATACAGAACACTCCACCCAAACACAGCAGGATTTACATTCTTCTGGAGGGCACATGGAACATACTCCAAGAGAGACCACATGCTAGGCCACAGAACACCTGTCAATGAATTCAAAAAGATTGAGATTATACAAAGTAATTTCTCTGACCACAATGGAATGAAATTGGAAATCACTAAGGGCCAGACAAACAGGTTAGGCACAGGGATATGGAAGTTAAACAACACACTCTTAGACAAACAGTGGGTCAAGGAGGAAATCTCAGAAGAAATCAGCAGCTACCTTGAAGCTAATGAAAATGACCACACAACATATCAAAACCTTTGGGATGCAACAAAAGCAGTCCTGAGAGGGAAGTTCATAGCCATAAATTCGTGTAT
>JAQZBX010077448.1:0-14272 GCA_029593785.1 Cabassous unicinctus | reverse complement strand
GAGTTGAGAGATGTTCATCCCTGCGAACCCTTCTAATTTTTGGAGCTATCTTTTAATGTCCATTGCTGCCTGTGCAACAAAGGAGGCATTCACCATCCTCTGGTTTTCCAGCGCTTCTGGGTGAAAAGGAGTATAGATTCTGAAGGCCTTGCAAAGTCATTCATAGAAATCTCCAGGAGATACGTTGGGCTTTTGAGTAACTAAAGTCATCTTTGTCATGTTTGTGGGTCATTTTGCCCCTTCTTGGACCCCTTAGAGGAGCGCTTCCCAATATTGCTGGAGTGTAGTTCATCCCTGATCAGTGCTGAAGTCCCAGTTCAGTTAGGCTTCTGGTGCCGCCTCTAGTGTTCAATCTTCTGGGTTTAGGATGCCAGTAGGGGCCTGCTCCTGTAGCCACTTTCAGGCTTTCATCAGAATCCATCATCTCTCCTCCATATTAAACAAAGTCAGCAGGAGTTGGCAGCAATCGTCCCAAGTAGGAAGATAGGTTTAGGAAATAGTTTCCATGAGATCAATATGGGTCTGGCACTTTTCTGAGTAGGAAAGAGTGTGTTGTTTCCAGTTTAAAAGGTCTGTAATTGTGAAGGGCTGATAGTATAATACAGGCCTCCCCAGTCAGAAGGTCCCATTCTCGCTGATCTGGGCCAGACCCTGTGTTTCATGGAGGGGCATTTGTAATGCGGGTTGTGCCGACTAAAGCCTCCTTGCTATTGGGGTTCCAAGGCTTTCCTCAGAAGGGATCAATGTTCCCAGAGGGACCGAAGATGGGTGTGTTTCTGGGATATCTGCCTGCACTCCCAGGCTTGGAAGAGAGACTGAAGGTGGGGGTGTTTCTGGGAGATGTGACTGCACTCCCGGGCAAGGAGGAGATGCTACAGCGGCCAGAGCATATGGCGGTGGTGTTGGGGGTGGTGTCCTCCTCCAAGGACCGTTGATGAATGACTGGCTACTGGAGCCCCATTCCCTGTGCAACCAAGATCCTGCTCTGTCCCTTTTATCCAATGCACAATCGAGCCCAAGGGGGCAGAGTCTGGGCTATCTCTAACCTAAAAGTCGATGTAGGAAATCTGATTGGGGTGGCCAGGAGTTCCTGTGACAACCAGCCACACTGCACAGAACCTGGCTATATCCAAGGTCCCTTCCGAGGGCCAGTCTACATTAAAAGTGGGCCACTCTACTTCCCGTAAGGTTTGGAGAGTGTTGAGGTTCATCAAGATGCTAAAATCTATGGAGAAACCATTCTTGAAATTCTTGAGCATGCAGTTTAAGACAGTAGGTTTTAACTGTGATGAGCCCATACCCTGTGTTGGTGGCACAAAACAGACAAGGGAAGGAGTTGCCTCTTTCAAGGCCAATCAGATGCCCACCTGTCTTGTCTCTCGTGAAAACTTTGGCTCATCTTGGCTAAAGCACCCGGGCAAAGTTCGGGTGAGCCATTATGTCATATGATGTAGCCACGGAAAACAGGTTAGGGCCCACACAGGCTCCATAGCATGGGCAGTGGAGTCACAGACTGGTACAGCAGATGCAAGACTCTGCCATCCTCACTCACTCACACAGTCACTCAGAGGTTATGAAGTCCCTCCCACAGGGCTTAACAGTGTTAAATCCACACCCTGAGTCGGTGGTGTGAGACAGGCAAAGGAATGGGCTGCCTCTACTGAAGCTACTCAGATGCCTGCCTGTCCGCGTCTTTCACGAGAATTTTGGCTCGTCTTGACTAAGTACCCGAGCAGAGCTTGGGGTGAGCCATTAGGCTGTACGATGTAACCACGGAAAACAGGTTAAGGCCCACTCAGGCTCCATAGCAAAAAGCTTTGGGGTCACAGACTGGAATAACAGAACCAAGCCTCTGTCATCCTCACTTACACACACAGCTACTCAGAAATTATGCAGTCCCTCCCACAAGGATTGCCTTATTCTGGAATCTCAGTACTTGAGATTTCAGGAGGTGATCAGTCTCCCCTTCCATCTGGAGACAGTCCTGACTCAGGACTTAGCACCCAGGGCCTTACTTTTCCAGAGTCTCTGGCACTGTTCAGTCTACCTCCACACTGAGTCAGGCCAGGGCGTGAGGACATGGCCCATGGGAACCACCTCAGAAGGAGGTCCTGTCATGAGGACGGGTGATGCCCACCTCATTAGCTCAGTGATCACCATCAGCCATGCCCATCAGCTCCAAACTGGAGACACAATGGGCCTTATTGATAGGGTTTTCCCGGTCAGTGAACCAAAAGTTGCAGCAGACAGAATGAAAAACCCAAGCAGAACTCTGGGGAGGGGGAGATGATGAACAAAGTTTTATTACACCTGGGCACAGAGGAGAGTCAAGTCTCCAAAAAAATCTGAGCCCTGTGTCTTGATTTTCATAAGTTTATATAGGAATTCTAAGTGGAACTCTAGGTGGACAAATACCTAAGCAAGCAGGCAGGCAGTGTTACAAAAGCAAAAAGAGTGAGATTAGCTTATCTTCCTAAAACAAATGGCTATTAGGGAGGAAAAGAGTCATTGTCTGTTTAGAGTTGTAAATTCCAGTTGAATCCTTTCAGGCAGGGAGTGCTTATCTTCCTAACATGTGGATTCCATGGAGAAAAGGGAGGAGGGCAGAAAAGGGAGCATGGGGGTTTATTTTCCTAAAACTGTGGGTTTTGGCGGAGGGGATTTAGGGTCCCAGCACTTCCCTTGTCAACCCCAAAGACATAGTGACACAAATATAAAATAACACATATAAAAGGATATTCACTGGAATATTACTTATATAAGCAATATATTGGCATCCAAATATCCATTGATATGACAGGCTTTCTAAGGAATGAGGAAAATTTCTTGGTGTGATATATAGAGATAATCAGACTGTGGTGTTTCAAATAAAAAAAGGAGAAAGGATTTAATAATATACTTCATGCTGTGCAAGAAAAATGGAAGATTAAATATACATATGTATATTCATTTAATGTTTGATTAAAAATAAGCATTAGGAGGATAAGTAAAAATGAATAAAAAAGGATTACCTTTAGGACAAAAGGGAAATAGAGGGGTACAAACAAGTATGGAGGTCAATCCTTTTTTTAATATACCTTGCTAAGTAGTTTTGATTTTAGAAATATATTAAATTTCTTCAAAATTTAAAAGTAAATCAAAAATGAAAAAATAAATGTATATACTAAAAACCTTCTATTATTTCCCATTTTATTCAAGTGAAAGTCAAAGGACTAAATTGAACCACAAAGCTCTTAAAAATTTGGCCCCATGTTGACTCTTGGAACTTGCTGCCTACTCCTCTTTCTTATTCTTTGCTCTGACTTTCATGTTGTCCCTCAAAACAGCAACTTTGCTTCCTCTGTTTGGTCTTTGCAAGTTCTCCAGCCTGATATCCTCTTACCCAGATATCAGTTTTCTCTTTCACTCTTGTGTCAATCTGGGCTAAGCCTCAAAAGAAAATGTATTCTGGAATAAAATGGCTTATTATAAGAATTAAGTTTGATACAAATATTGGCTCATATCATGAGTAAAGAGTGGAGTAACACCTTATACAGGACTAAGAAAGTTCAGCCCAAAGGTAAGTGGAACAGAGAGTGAAATCTCAGCCTAAAACACTGAAAAAAGTTCTCAAAGCTCTCCAGGAAACTCTGAACTAACAATGCATCCATTGACTACAGTAGATTTACTTATAATTGTAGTTGTTTTTTTAGATTATTTCTTTTACTTGTTATTGTATTTCTTATTTTATGCTAACTAGGGGATTTTTAACACTGCTGTATCCAGATGCTTGGCCCTCATTAACAGCCCATTTGTTTAGCATTTATAGGCCTCATTTACAGCCAGTTTGTGCTTACCCTGGCTCACTTTTATCAGTTTTCAAGGGCTTCTCCAGCCATACTTGCCCACTCCCTATTAACATAAATGAAACTTAACCAATCAATATATGTCAACATAAATAACTTCACTATCTCCACCTTACTTTGCTTGACTCTCATAAAAAGCTCATTTTGTAAACTTACAATTTTTCAAATAAAACAAAACAAAACATTCTTACATCACCCTTTGCAGAGCCTGATCTTCAATCAGGTATGGATGTTCTCCTATCTATGCTTAGAATGAAGCAATAAAATTCCATAGGTTAACATCAGCATCTGAAAAAAAAAACAAAAACAACGCAAGCTGTTTAGACTCAGGGAGACAGATTGGAGCTTTAAATCTTGTCTCCTTGTGTGGCTACCTCACAATAAACCTTCTTCCATTGAAATTTTGGTGTCATATTTTGACTTCTGCACACATTAGGCAATAAGCCCTTGCTCCATAACAACAAGAATCTTTGAGAAAGCTCAACTTTCAGAGCTTGTGGTAATAAAGCAGGTACTTCTTGAAACCACAGAAAGGAGCTCATATGAATCTCACTTCAATCTGCCCACAGATCAGATTGGAACACTACCAAGAAATAGTGGCTCTTATTACTCTACTGCTTTCCAAATATTTCAAAAGTTTCTCTCATTCTAAAACTCTAACATAACACCTTAGTTCAAAGGAGATTCTGGAAAATTGAAGATCCTAACTTCTCTGCAATGCAGAGAAAATTTAAAAGGCATTGAAGGTAATTGCATTCATTTCCTATTGCTGCCATAACAAATTACCAAAAACATAGTGACTTAAAATGACACAAATTTAGGCCACAGTTCTATTGGCCTAAAGTTTAGATTCAGTGTGGTTTGGCTACTTAGAGTCTCAAAAGACTGAAACAAGTTGATAGCAGGGCAGCACTCCTCCAGTAGTCTCCAGGGAAGAATGAATTCCCTCGTTCATTCACATTGTTTGAAGATTTCAGTTTCTTTTGGTTAGAGGACTGAGATCCCCTTTTCCATGCTGGTTATCAGCTGAGGGTTGTTTCCCTTGTTCTAAAGGCCACCTGCATAACTTGGCTCATGGTACCTTTCTTCCATCTTTGAAGTCAGCAACAGCAGATTGAGCTCTAATCAAACTCCAAATCTCCTCTCTGCTTCTTTTACAACATCTCTCTGACTCCAGCTGGGAAAAACTCTCCAATTCTGATGGCACATGTAATAAGTTTGGACCTACCAGCATAACTCAGGATAGTCTCTCCCATCTCAGGATCTATAAACTTAATCATATCTGCAAAGTCCCTGAATTGCTTAATTAGTTTATTAACCTTGTCTTTTTGTTGTAGATTTTTGTGGATTATCTATATATAGGATCATGTGGTATGCAAATAGAAAAAGTTTTAATTCTTCCATTCCAATTTGGATATTTGTTATTTATATTTCTTGCCTAAATGCTCTAGCTAGAACTTCCAGTACAATATTATATAAGTGGTGACAGTAGGCATCCTTGTCTTATAACTGATATTAAATGGAAAGTTTTCAGTCTTTCACCATTGAGTATATTAGTTGTGGGTTTTTTCCTATATGACCTTTAACATGTTTCTTTCTATATATCAATTTTTCTCACTTTTAGTATCCTGAAATTTTATGTCTCCCAAAAAACTTAGCCATTTGTATTTTGCGTATGACTTAGATTTTCCAGGAACCCAGGCTAAAACAGAATTATAAATACACCAAAAGTGCAAAGTTATCTTTAAAGATTATAAAATGGTATACAATGTTCCATTTTATAGAAGATAAACATGCACCCTGGAGTTGATAAATGTCTTGCACAAACTTGCCCAGGGATAAAGTTGGAAATTGGAACTACCAAGGTTAAAACAATGCTTTGAAATATGGTTATACTTGATTGGAGTGGTTAAGAACATGGCTTCATGAAAAGTTGGGAGATTCTCTGAGAAGCTTGGATTTTAAAGCACTAAAATCAAAAGAAGGAAATTAAACAAAGCAAATAAAAGGTGATATAATGCATGCTAACCATGGCTTCATTTAGAAACACTGTTACTTGTCCATATGAGATATCTCTGGACAGTAAATAAAGAAACATCAGGCTTCAGAAAATAGCAGATTTGAGACACAGCAGATGACATGACTCTAATTGGTAATCACCATCTCTCTCCTCCACCACCCATTCCAGCTTTGCCTTATCCTCAGCAATATTTTGGTAGGTTTTTGTTTTTTCTTTGTTTTGTTTTTATTCGTTTGTTTTTACTGGAGTAACCCAGATCTTTTTCACTGTAGAATCTAAGACCTCCGTTGTCCTGCTTTTACTGTGTGGTGATTGTTGCAATCACAAATTTATCATTATCACTGAGCATAGAAATGTTATGATATGCCTCAGTAAATCCCCTGAATACTAGTTACATTCATTCCTTTCTCCAATATGTGGTAGAAACACTAACTTTGGAGTTTATTACTCAACCAATAAAGTAACTCTTTTCTATTTCTTTTGATCCACTGGCAACAGCCCTGGTAAAAGTCACGTTCTGAAGTTCAATGAGACCTCTATTCTGTCCCATTACAGAATTGTTCCTCTTAGGGAAAGAATGATAAGCTGACAGAGCCTGAAGCTATAGAGATAAGAAGTACAAATTTCTCAGTGAGTCATTGGTTTTGGTGGTGGGATGTGTCACTTTTACTTATACCTCTTGATTCACAGTACCTTAAATTCTAGCTATGGCAGACACAGCACCATTTATCAGGCACAGGTTCAATTTAAGCACCCTATCCTGGAAGACAGTGTCCCAACCCAATTACAAGGAATTGCCTCTAAGCTGGTGACTTAACTGAACATTTGTAAGATCAATCTTTACATTAGGGAAGTTGTTTCTGTGTGATGGGTTACATGTTAAAATCAGTTACTCCCATAGTCACATGCCCATTATTGTAACTGCCGTTGATTTAAATGCATTTCTTTTGCTCAAATAACATTATATGGAATGCAATGTCAATAATTAAAGCTTTCTTTAAAACACAAATGGTTATTTTGACAAAAGCAGTGCAAGCAGAGAAGGCACATCCTTATCAAGAATTTATGTAATTGCCATAAGAACAAATAACTTCCCTCTCTAAAGCAGAACTTATTTGATGAGATCCATGTTCCATTATATTGTTGGCTGGGGTTACTGAGAAATGGTGCCATTTTGAAGACTTAGAGATTGTCTTTGCTGCTGATAAGCTGAGCACTGAAAGGTGAGAGTAGATAGATCAGCATTGGTGAGAGAAAGCACATTTTATTTTCTTGGTCCCATGATTTCATGGGCACATTTTTAATGTGGTGGCAATTAATAAGTAAGCCTGTCTGATATCCATAGGCCAAGTCATTCTTGTAAAATTCCTTGGTGGTAGATTCTATCTGGTAGGAATTAACATTAGACACCAAGATTGGCATGCTATGTGTTCATATCTGTAAGTTAATCCACATACTTCTTCCCCAGATTGCTGTCTACCAACTTCCAGATGTTTTGTTCTTCTAAACCGAGTTAGTCATCTCTTGCCAGAATTCAATCTATCTATACTTCTAGGCATGTTTTGTTCTATACAAAGAAAATATCAAGTATCCTCCTCAAAGCTTTACTCACAGGAAGTATTTATTCACTCTATTTCAGGGTCACACTTGATGGGGCATTATTTAATAAGTTTAAATTTATGTCTGACTTATTGCACAGGCCTGTCTGTGAACAAGGTCATAGAAAGTGGCCATACCCCACCTCTGTACATTTAAGGCATTAGCTGAGGGTTATTTGTTACAACGGAGATTACAACAGAGGTAAATATCATGAGATATCATGAGAATCTCGGTCAACATCTGTTTATGTAATCAATTTATGCCTTTGAACCTTAATGTAACAGTTACACAGTGTTTGTCACTACACTAGCCAAAACGTAGAACTCATGGCATCCATAAACATCTATTTATCATCCGAAGGTCACATGGCTCTTTTGAGATGCTGAGTATCTACTAAGACTCAGTAGCATGTCAGAAACTATTTCTCAAAAAGAAGGTAATTTTCTGTATTGGATGACATAGCCTTGTTCTGGAACCTGAGGCACCTGTGCTGAAACTTACTCATTGTAGCTTCACAGATACCTGCATAGAATCTTTACCCATCATGTAATATGCCAGCACATTTGGATTAAATACATTATACATCCCAGTTAGCAGCGCAGCTTGCATTGCAGCTTGGACCTGCTACAGAGCTCCCGCCGTGATGTGCTCCATTCACAGCTGGCATTTTTCTGTATTACCCAGTGCTAATAATTATGAATTAAAATGCTCTTAAACTGAGTGACTTTAAAAAAACAGCCTTTTATTATTTATCATGAGTCAAAGGTCAGGTGGGAGATTTTTCTATTCTGAGCCAGATTCAGTAATCTTGCCTGGCCTAACTCAAGAACCTGCAGAGAGCTAATGAATTGCCTGGGGGCTGGCTGAGAAACTTAGTTCAGCTCCACATGCTTTATTTTCCTCCAGTGTGCTAGTATGGGTTTCTGGTTTTGGCAAAGGGGGAAGAACAAGACAGGAAGCTGAGACATCCTAGAACTTTTTCAAGTCTCTGTTTGCATAAAGTTTGTTACCAGAACATTGTACACACAAGTCAATGACTGAACCCAGAGGCAGAGAAAGAGATGACCATAGATTAAAAAGAAAAGAAGTGGTTACAGAAAGATCTTTAATTGAGACCATTAATGAAACCACTCTACTAATAAGTGTGCTAAATCATCATTCCTCAGTATAATATATGAAGTTTCCAAAGTCTAAATATGTTTATATCCAAATTGTTGGTGTTTTCCTTTGGGAAGGAGCAGCAAAATAGTTGTTGTGTATAATTCTTATGAGAGGTCCTGCTTCAAGGGCATCCAACTCATTTCAACAGAGAGACTCAGGATCTATTAACTAGCTCAATTTTGGAAACTCTTTGAAGAAACACCATTTTCTACAGTCGTTTTAGTTATAAGCTTTCTGTCCAGCTCCATATTTTTTATCCCTATACAAATTGAACATCTTAACTGCCCATCTGTCTTAACCCAAGATACCATTATCCATAACCCATTATCATAGAACCTTTCAGGTCGAGTACCTTAATTGCAACCTAATCAGGTCCTGTACCCCAATATCAATATCACACCCCCTTTACCACTGCCATTCTGGAATTCCAACATCTGCACAGATATTAGGGAGCATAGGGTCCTGGCTTCATATACCATAAATAGTAGCTGAAGAGTATTGCCATAACTGGACCTCAAAAAAATTATCAGTTCCCCCACAATATATTCTGTATTCCCTAAATAAATAAAGTGTCTTCTGCAACTTCCTCAGAAATATAGTCAGATAAGGACGCTTCAATTTTCACATAATGAATTCATTATTATGTTCCTACATCCCTCAATCTTCTCCCTATTTCTTCATTACTGTGCAAAAAGATGATCTGTCATATCTACTACTTTTACTATAGTGCATCTATGAGTATAGGTTTAAGGAGACATACCAACAAATTGTTAGGACAAGCATCAGATATTCTTGCCAAAATATTGCATCTTGAATGGATAAGAGCCCTTATGATGATGAGTTCTCCTCTGTCCATCCATAATTTCTATACTGTTTCAAGAATATGTAGATTCACTTTGACAAATATTTCCTGAATACCTATCAATACAAATTAGTCAGGGCCTTCAATTCTGTTGTTTTAGAATGTTTCTTTCCATAGCAGTCTATGTACTTCCACATTCTTTGCTAAGCCTTGGCTTGTTTATTTCATCTCCATTTTTGTCAATTGTGTCAACCTATGTTCCTCAGAATTCACCATCATCTTTGGAAAGCTCTTAATTCTAATATCAGTCTTCCATTGTTTCTGGATTTTCATTCCATCTTTGATACTAAAATTATTACATTTTCTTTTCAAAATGACTTTTTTTAAAAAATCCACTGTGGTGAGCTTAATTATGTACCTCAGGGGAAAAATAAAAACACTTTCTTAATCCTAATCCATTCCTCCATTTCTGTGAGTGTGAATATATTATATAAAGTACCTTTTGAGTGTACTACCAATACTATCAAAAGCAATCTACCTATTCAAGTAGTTTTCCATAGATTAAATGGTAAGAGAAATCAAGTTTGGTCCCCAAACCCTAAGCTTTAAATACTTTCCTGTTCTTGAATATATCATTATGTTGTTTTTTACTGCTTGTTGAAAATGATGTCGTACAAGAAAAATTTTTGAGAGGGACTGAAATATCCCACACAACTGTTTCTTAATACTTATATAATTTTAAATGTTATCAGCTTCACAAAAGTTGCTTTAAGGTGTTCTGGATTATTTCTTAGTTTATTGTTGAACTGAAAAGCAGCATATTGAGTCTTGAAGGGCATCAGGTAATAGGAAAAATTACACTCAAGCTATCATGGTTGGAAAGGCTTTAGAGGTACACAAATAAAACTTTTACAAGTACCTCCCTTCCTCCAGCATCCAATAACATGTTTCTTGCTTCATCTGAGACCTCACCAGAAGCATCTTTAACATTTGTATTTCTAGTAAAATCTTGCTCATGATTTTACTTGCTCATATTTTCTAGTAAAATCTTGCTCTAAAGAGGATAGAGGCTTTTACTGCAGCTCTCCTCACTTCTTCCTGAGCCCTTACCAGAACTGACTTTAATATCCTTATTTTTGTCGTATTTCAAGCAATCTCTCTAACACAATCTAGGCTTTTCTATCAAGCACTTCAAAATTCTTCCCGTCTCTACCCACTACCCAAATCCAAAGCCATTTCCAATTTTTTTTTCGTTTATTGCAGCAGTACCTGACTTCCTGGTACCAAAATCTGGCTTATTTTCCTGTAGCTGCCATTTTAAAGCAACATAAGCCAGGCGACTTAAAACAACCAAAATTTATTGTCTCACAGTTCTGGAGATTAGAAGTCCAAAATCAAGTGTGAACACGGCCATGCTGTCTCTGAAACCTGTATGGGAAAATACTTCCTGCCTCTTCCTGGAGAGGTGCTTGATGACAACCCATGATGTTCCTTGGCTTGTAGATGCATTTTTCACACTCCTTCTCGTTTCTCTTCACGTGGCCTTCTCACCTGTTATATGTCTGTTCCTGTGTCCAAATTTCTTTTACTTAAGAGGACACCATTCATATTATACTAAGGGCCCACCACAATCAAGTTTGGCCTCATCTTAACTAGTCAAATTTCAAAGACCCTATTTTCAAATATAGTTACATTCTTGGGACCAGGGATTAGGACTTAAGCATGGGCATAGAAGTATCAAGTGATCTCCTTATGAATCCGTATTTTCCAGATATGCTATTGCTGGCCCATTGTGCTTCTAATTTTTCATGTCAATCAGGGTTAATTATCTGAGCCATTACACTGAATCCTTCCTTTGCCTGCTCATCCACAGGCATGAGGTAGTCACAAATAACAGTTTATTAAAAAGACATTTTGTGACCTGGTGGAAATATTTGTCATTCTGGAATGACAAATTCATAATCAAGCAGAGCCTAACATTGTGAGAATAGGAAACAAAAATTCTGAAATTGGGTCTCATAGGGTCTAAAATTGAGAAGAGATGGAATGGATGTAGCCCAAGTGATTGAGGGCCTGATTCCTATGTACAAAATTCTGAGTTTAATCCCTGGTATCTCATAAAAATAAATAAAGAAATAAAAGTTGAGAAGAGCTAATCCTACCACTATTTCTTAGATTCCAGAGACATGATTATATGTTATTGGATATACTTTAACCTATATTGCTCTTAGTGCAGAACCCACAGTTTACCTTAAAGCATAGTGTTCCAACACAGAAAAGTTGTCTGAACTGGTGACTTTGTTGAGCAATCAATAGTCCATTTCAATTTTCTATCAGGCCAACTGATTGTTGGTGATGAGGTACATGTTAAGGCCATGGTTATGTCAAACTTTGATTTCTCTAAATGTACTTCTTTTTCAGAAGCAATATTTTGTAGGTTACCATGATAGTGGGAGAAGAAACAAGGCTCTATAGCTGAGAGTTATATGAAATATCAGCCACAGATTGAGATCATCTCACACCTTACTATCCCAGGTGTTACCATGTGGAGTAGAACTGTCTAGGTATCCTGCAGAACCGTGAAAAATAATAAATTATTGCTGTTTCAGGCCATTATGTTCTGGGGTGCTTTGTTACACAACAATAGAGAGATGTAAAAATAGTGATCAAAGAATGAATTGTGGAAAGGAATAAAAATCATTAAATTAATCCTAAAAGGAAATCATGAAAATAGATTTTGGGGTTTTGATAGAAGGAAAGAAGTTTAAAATATCTTCCTAACACAATCAATAAACATATCATTAGAAGCCCATTGTTTTATATTGATATATGTCTTTTAAGTTTTCTTGAATTTTTCTCCAATCTCTAAGGAAAACCACAACTAGTCTAATCATTATGGATTATTCAGAACTAAAAATTAAAAAAGATTTTGTAATGATACAATTAACATTTAAGATTTTTGTTGTTTTTTGTTTTGATTTTTTTAATTCTGTGAAACAGATTGGCATTGTATAAAACAAGAACAGTATGCCTTAAGTAAAAAATAAACATCCAGTAAAATTGAATTTCTGTTTGCTTGTTGGTAAAAAGAAGTGATTGGCTCTGATTCTTCTATCTGTACATCTTCCTATTTAGTGTGTGTGTATAGAAAGGGGATAAACATGGTTTAAAAGAAAGAGTGTTAATTTCTCTATAACTAGAATGCCTTTAAACACTTTTCAATAGATTGCATGAAACAAAATGAAGTTAGTTTTAACAGTTCCCTCTTCAAACAGAACTTTCAAGCAAAATAATCACCTTAGATTGAAGCATATGCATCTCTAGGACAATAAGGAATTCATGGCTTAATTATCAATTGCTTAGTGTTCAACAGATTATTGAGTTTTGTACCTAGAGTTGAGATTTTGGTGTAATCCAATTTATTAATTGATAACTTGAAAGTCCAATAGTAAATTATTTCACCTTGATCTAATTCATTCTATGATCTCTTACTAATATTTATAAATTCAGTAAAACTCATATTAAGGTATAAAATGCAAACCAAATATAATTAAGCATTTTGTAAGTTGTTCTCTCACATGTTAACAAGGCCTGTACAATCAATGAATAATTTGTTATTTTACTTGGACTTTCCATAACGTTCTGCCATTTAAAGTGGCTGTTTCTTGCCTGTTAGGCAAATTGGATCACAAAAGATGAACTCATGCTTGTAAGACATCGTTAATTTTTTTCAAAAATTGTTTAAAAGTATGTAATGCCAGATAAAAGTTATTGAAGGACAAACAAATCATACAAAATATACTAACAATATTTAGGAAATGTGAAGTACTGTTATCACTCACAGAGCCTGCTTCAAGATTAATTGGGCTGTATTTGGTTTTGTTGTGGATCACACAAAGACAACCTATGGTGGAAAACATTCAAGGTAATGAAGGTAAAAGGAAAGGGTTTCAATTACCACAAATCTCAGATTCATTCATTCAATTATTCTATCAGTACTTTTGGAGATTCTACTAAATGCTGCTTCCTGCTGAGTACTGGGGAAAATATAGAACCATCTTTCTATATCAAGACTTTGAAATTGAGAGTAAAATATGCACTAGTAAACACATGGATGAATTGTTGTGTGTAATACTTTATCAGAGGCCTTTTAGACCCTGCATCAAGAGATATTTCACCTGAGAACTGAAAAATAAGTAGAAAAAAAGTAACCAAGTAGAGAGGTGAAGATAAAGAAGGTGTATTGTGACCAAACTATGTACAAAATCCATTGTCATAAATGAAAAACTGAGACTATGAAACATGGATGGAGCATGGATATTGCACAAGGGAGTCACAAGAGATGACACTTGTGTGGAAAAGCAGGAGTTTGTTTAGCAAGGGTTGAATTAGCTGCCCTAAGGAATTTGGAGTTTATATTAATATCAACATGGAAACAAGGTAAGATTTTGATGTTAGAAAGTATACCCATGCTGGCATAAACATAAGACTGAGGCAAGGCTGGAGGCTAGAATAAAATTTAGAATGCAGTAATCCAGAAAAGTTGTGGTAAAGAAATAAATAAATAAAAGAACATGCAGGATGGTAAAATTAGACATATTTGAGAAAAGAGATTAAATTATTAGTGGTCTTCTTCAAGAATTAATTCATCATGGATAGAAGGTAGAAGCATATATGAAATATGCTTTCTTAAGTTTCTTACCTGGAAGACTGGCCAAAGATGACAACACTCACCATTGATGTAGAAAATATATGCGCCAAGACATATGCATGGAGTAGAGTGGATTTTGAGTTGATGAATTCTCTTTTAAACATGATCAATTTTGATTCCTCTGAAATAGCTAA
>JAQZBX010077447.1:0-14276 GCA_029593785.1 Cabassous unicinctus | reverse complement strand
GATATATAAATACATATGCATATATGTGCATTTGTTTACATAAATGTTATTATATATATATATACATTTTATAAAGGTGCCTAGATTACCCAAATATTACTCAGAACTAATCTATTCCTGTGGGTGTGATACCATTGATTGCATTAAATTCAGTTGAGGGTCCTTTGATTAGATTATTTTATAAGATCTCTTTAAGGCTTTTGATTGAGCCATGTCAATGAGGTGGGACTCACATTAAGTCTCTGTCCCATTGCTGGGTCTTATATAAACAGAGACAGACAAAGACAGACACAGACACAGGAAAAGGAAGTTGCAATTTTTGATCCTGACATATGAGAGAAAGATTTCACCTACAGCTGAGCTGCAAGGAGTGAAGCCCTTAAGAGGTTTAAAGAGCTGAGGTCCAGGGAGAAATGAACCATATGCCTCATAGCTTACAGCTAGACTCAGGAAAAAAGAAGAGTCACCAAGACTGAAAAAGGAGGCCTAGTAAGAGACAAGCCAATTGTCTCACTTTTCCTCTAGCGTTCAGAAAGATACACAGATGAACACAGATAATTTAAATGACATAGTCAAGGTCTCCTTATTAATGAAAAAAAATTAAGAATGGAAAAATGCTTAATCATGTTCATATCTCACAAAACCAAGCCCCATATTCTTTTTCTTTGACCTTTAGTATTAATGTAGTATACCAAATTTGTTTTTGTTGGTAACCACAAATTACATTAGTTATATTTTTCATGTATCACTACATTCTTAACACCTTGTAAGAAAACATTCCTATATTTATATTATTAACTACAATCCTCATCTACTGCCAAAATCATTGGTATATATTCCCTAAATTATCCTCCAGCTGTCCTCCAACTAACTTTAATTTCCCTAGACTACTCATTTCAGTCTCAATCACATCCATAAATCAACATTGTTTGTTGCAGTCATTATAATGTTGCCACCAAGTACAAACATTACCATATATTTACATTTGACCTTATTAAACATTCTACATACATCCAGCATTCTCGTCCAACATTCCATCTCCCACCAACTTGCACTTTATAGTCCAACTCTGTAAGTCTATTCATTGTATTTAGTTGATATCAGTGAGACCATACAACATTCATAGTATTGTGCCTGGCTTATTTCTCTCTACATAATATTGTCAAGGTTCCTCCATGTTGTCATGTGGTTTCCCAATTGATTTTTTTTACAGCTGAATAGTATTCCATCATATGAATATACCACATCTGTTTTATCCATTCATCATTTGATGCACACTTAGGTTATTTCAATCTTTTAGCAATTATGAATAATGCCACTATGAACATTGGTGTGCAAATATCTATTTGTATCCTTCCTTTCAGTGCTTCTGAATATATTTCTAGTAGTGGGACTGCTGGATCATATGGCAGTTCTATAATTATTTTCCTGAAAAACTGCCAAATCATCTTCCACAGAGGTTGCACCATTTTGTACTCCCACCAAAAGTGGAGGGCCCCTATTTCCCCACATCCTCTCCAACATTTGTAAATTTCTGTTCTTTTTTGTTTTAATAATGGCCATTCTGTATGGTGTGAGATGTTATCTCATTGCTGTTTTCATCTGCACTTCCCTCATAGCTAGTGATGTTAAACAGCTTTTCATGTGTCTTTGGCCTTTGTATTTCCACTTTGGAAAAATGTCTGTTCAATTATTTTGCCCCTTTTTAAATTTGATTGTTGTCATTTTGTCATTAAGTTGTGTGATCTCTTTATATTACATGGACAAATTTCTGGAAACATATGAACAAACCACACTGACCCAAGAAGAAATAGAAGACCTCAACAAATGAATCAGAAGTAAAGAAATCTAAACAGTCATTAAAAACCTCTTTAAAATGAAAAGCCAAGGACCAGATGCCTTCACAGGTGAATTTTACCAATCATTTAAATAAGATATAATAAAAGTCTTGCTCAAACTTTTCCAAAAATTGAACAGGATGAAACACTATCAAACTCATCCTATGACGCTAACAGCATCTTAATACTCAGTCCAAATAAAGATATGAAAAAAGAAAATTACAGACCAATTTCATTAATGAATATAGATGAAAAAATCTTTAATAAAATACTTGCTAATTGAATCTAAAAACATTAAAAAATTATACATTATGATCAAGTTGGCTTTATACCAGGTATGCAAGCATGGTTCAACATAAGAAAATCAATCAGTATAATACACTAACACATTCAAGAAGAAAAATCCCATGATTATTTCAACAGATGCAGAAAGGGCATTTGGCAAAATACAAAACCCTTTCTTGATAAGTACACTCTGAAAGATTAAAATAGAAGGAAACCCTCTCAATATGATAAAGTACATATATGAAAAATCCCACAGCTAACTTTCTATTCAATGGGGAAAGACTGAAAGCTTTCTCACTGAGATCAGGAACAAGACAATGATGCTCACTCTCTCCACTGTTCTTCAATGTGGTGCTTGTTCTAGCTAGAGCAATTAAGCAAGAAAAGTAAATAAAACGTACCCAAATAGGAAAGGAAAAAGTAAAACTTCTGTTATTCACTAATGTTATGATCTGACACTTAGAAAATCCCAAAAATCTGCAACAAATCTATTAGAACATATAGATGATTTCAGCAAAGTGGTGGGATACAATACTAATACATAAAAATAAATAGTATTTCTATACAATACTAATGAGCAATCTGAGGGTCAGACAAGAAATTCAATTTACAGTGGTGATTAAAAGAGTCAAATATTTAGGAATAAATTAAACCGAGGACATTAAGGACCTGTATTCAGAAAACTATATAACTTTGCTAAAAGAAACCAAAGATGACCTAAATAAATGGAAGGATATTCTGTGTTCATGAGTTGGAACACTAAATATCGTTAAGATGTCAATTCTACCCAAACTCGTCTACAGATTTAATGCAATCCTGATAAAGTTTCCAATATCTTTCTTCATAAAATTGAAAAATCTAATTATCAAATTTACCTGGAAGGATAAAATTTCCCAAATAGCCAAAAACATCTTTAAAAAGAAGAACAAAGTTAGAGGACTCTCACTTCCAGGCTTGAATGCATATTACCTAACTACAGTGGTAAAAAACAAACAAACAAACAAACAAACAAAAACATGGTACTGGCGTAAAGAGAGACACATTGACTAATGGCTTAAATCAAGAATTCTAAATTAGACTTTCATATCTATGGTCAACTGATTTTTGACAAGGCTATCAAGCACACTCAGCTAGGTCAACAAACGGTGCTTGGAAAAATGGATCAGGGCCTAAAAATAAAAAAACTAGAACCATAAAATATCTAGAAAATGTAGGGAAACGTCTTCAAGATCTTGAGGTTGGTGATGGTTTCTTGGATCTTACACACAAAAGCATATGCAACAAATGAAAAAAATTGATAAATGGGACTGCCTAAAAATTAAACACTTTTTTATTTCAAATAATTTTGTTAAGAAGGTGAAAAGACATCCAACTAAAAGGGAAAAAATCTTCGGAAACCATGTATCTGATACGGGATTGATCTCCAACATCTTTAAGCATTAGGATGACAGCCAGGCTCTCACCTCCACCCTCATCAAGCATCACGGTGGAGCTGAACTCTCCATAATCCCTCAGTCATCTGAAAAAACTGGGCTGGTAAAACTCTTCCTGAACAATGGAGAAATGGAAGCCTACCCTCCTTATGTTTCAGGGCACACCCACCACTACCACACACAGTGATGGGTCCATTCTGTTGGTCCAACAAGATGTCTTTGGTACAGACTTCACCTTCCTTGGTTCTGCCAATGATCATCTTTCCTTCAATCTATCCCTTTGATGTGCCTTTTAACCCAGGTTGCCAGTGGTTGTGTACATACATTCCTTGCAAAAAAACTTGTTGGCTTTCAATGTAGTACACAGGGGTCCGAAATATCAGACAAAAGACCTTTTCACAAATCCTTTCTGGAAATGCATTTCCAATCCTGACTTGCACTGAAATGGCTGCTTGGTTCCATGTTCAGTTAAACCCTCACACGGAACACTATTCTCAGAGGGCTCATTTTCCAGAAGCTCAGACTTTTTCAATACATCAGTTTCTGGTCACTTTGTGTCCAGGAGTTCACTTCTCAGCTTATCCATTTCCTCTTGCATTTTGCTATAATCTGCAAGGAGAAACCAGGCAGCACTTCCATATTTCGTTTGGAAACCTGCCTAGCCTCAAGTTCATCACTTTCAAATTCTGCCTTCCATTCAACATCAGGACTCAATTTTGCCAACTTCTCTGACACTTTAAACAAGGGTTGCCTTTCTTCCAGTTTAAGGTGACACATTCATCCTTTCTGCCTCAGGACTCATTGAAAGTACCTTTAGTGTCAATGTTTCTACCAACAGTCTTTTCAAAGCAAACTAAGCCTCTTCTATCAAGGACCTTTCAGTTCTTCCAGGCTCTAGCCATTACACAATTAAAAAGCCTTTTCCACATTTTTGGTATTTGCAGTAGCTGTACCAAAATCTGTTTTAGTTTGCTAGGCTAGTGAAAGTAGATACCATAAAATGGGTTAACTTTAAACAATGGGGATTTATTATGTTACAAGCTTAGAGTTTTGAGCCTATGAAAATGTCCAAATTAAGGCTTCATTAAGATGATGCTTTCTTCCTGAAGACCAGCTGCTGGCAATCATGGACTCCTCTGTCCAATGACAGGGCACATAGTGGTGTCTACTGGTCTTTCCCTTCTTTTCCAGGTTTCATTGATTTCAGCCTTTTGCTTCAATGGATTTCTCTCTATATATTCATGCAGTTTATAAAGGACTCCAGTAAGAAGATTAGGACCCACCTTCATGAAAACGTGCTTCCAATAAATTTACACTCACAGTGATTTATTAGCTTTAAGAACATGATTTTCTGGGATACATACAGTTCCAAACCACCTCAGTGTTATTTATATTTTATCCAACATTATGTAGGTTTTATATACGACCTTGTAGGTCAATAACCCCTCAAATATTAATAAAACAAATAGAAATAAATAGACCTTCAATGTCAAAATGCATATTTTTATTCTTCTCACTTGGGGGAAAATATCTAAATAGTACAAAAACCAAAACTATAAATTCTAAGAGATTGACAAGGCTACACAGAGAGCTTATATTCAGCCACTACATGGTCTCATTAAAATTGTTGGCATGGGTGATAGAAATAGAGTCATCACATTTCTGTTCTTGAAAAATAAGTCAAGACACATTATAAAACTGGTTCTTAACTAAATGGAATCAACACTTATAGTTCAATTCCCAATAGGTCTTCTGTCTATTTCAATAAAACTAAATAATAAATAACTATTTCCTGAAAATAAATCATGAAAATGATAATGTGGGTCTTATTGACCAGTAGTTCTCACAGTGGTCCTCAACTCGCATTACCCTTAGGAGTCCTTTAGGATTTTCTATTTCAATTGATATAATGACTTAGGACCTAAAAATCTTAATTTTGAATAAGTGTTCCAGGACATTCTTATGTAAGTGGTTTGCAAAGCACAGTTTAAAAACCACTGGTTTATGGTGATGAAACAGCATGTGTTGATTCTTTAAGGAGGCATTTTCATTATTCATTAAATAGAGTTAATGAGTTAATTATTTTGCATCTCATGAGAATAGTTTTATTGTTTTTAATGCAAAACTCTATTCCTAAAGATATATTGGGGTGAAGAATGAATATTAAAAGCTATTTTTGGTAAACTAAATATTTTGAATTTTTTCTCAAACACTCATATGCAGCCTCATCTCTTACTTAAAAGTCTTCCTTATAGCTTATGGATGTCATGTACAGACGCTTTGTACCTAATCCTGAACTGAATACAATTAGGATGCAAGGTCAGTGAGAAAGAAGCTCTGTACTTGAGTTTTGCAAGAGGTGAGGAATAATGCCTTTCATCAGGCTATATTTAATCAGAGGTAAGAAAATGAAAAGCAATGAACAGAATTTTTAAATCATTTATCTTTGTTATTATTATCACTATTAACATCACATTATCTTTTGTAAATGAGAGTATGCACTTTTGAGTCTTTTTAAAGTGGTGCTTAACATTTTTGATGTCTTATTTGGCCCTGTTCCACATGTGGCAAAGAGCAAGAGATTGCTGCAAGGTTGCTCTGTGGCTCCATTAGGAATGCTTAGAACTGAGTTTATGACTACAGCATCTATGGGTCCTTTAGAATTCTGACTCTAATTTTAAATTACCTTCCTAATTCATATTAAATAAACTATAAAATTGAAGTGAGGTTAAAGATATTGTCCCCAAACTTACCAGTATTATGAAAAATAATATAAATATTTAAAGACCATGGAATCAATAAATACTGAAAATATTTTGAGTTAAGTCTATGTACTTTCCATCTAATATAAAAAAGACATTTTTAAATTAACTTCTAACAGAGGTGACTTGAATCTGCTGGCATTATATAATCAACAATCCAAAAGTGAAGACTTACCTATGATAGAATAACCTTATGGGGCAGATGGAAGGAACTGTTTTGCTAGCAATGCTTCAATATTTGTCCAACTAATATTTGTTTCTAGCTATGCTTTAATATTAGTTCCTTAAGTGTAACAAATGTACCACACTAAATTAAGATGTTATTAATAGGAGAAAATGTGAGAGGGGGAGGGGATGGGGTTTATGGGAATCCCCTATACTTTTGATATAACTTTTCTATAATCTAAAACTGCTTTAAAAATAAAATTTATTATATGAAAATAAAATCACACATCAGACAATCTAAATGAGAACATTTCCCAATTCCTTTCTTCCCGTCCTTACTGCAATGACTGGAGAAAAATATGTCTTGTCACATTTTCCGGTCAATCAGAGCAAAGTATATTCCAGCAACAGGTCTTAGGAGACTTAGGTAACATGAAAACCTCTAGATCTCTGGCTGCAATCCACATATATTCTTTATTTAAAGTGCTCAAGTTCACAAGTGCTGTACTCAGACTGCTTGTTTGTTGTTGTTGCTGTTTATTTTTAATCTGCAATAGATATTTGCCAGTTCCAAGATTTTCCTGGCTTGTACACGGGCTACTTCTCGTTAATGAATATGATGATAATGATGATGAGTGGTGATGATGATAGCAACACTGATAATAAGTAAACTTTTATTCTGCAAAATCATTATTAATGAAAAAATATTGAATATTAACTTGTTTAATCCTTATTAATAGACTCAATTAAGATATACATACTTTAAAAGAGAACACTGAGTGAAAAAAAGATTTGACTAAGACTCAGCAAATAGTAAAAGATGGAAACAGGGTCTTTGTAGTTGTGTGTGTGATGGCAGAATGTAACTGGATAACAGATTATAACTTTGGTTTTCAGATGTCCATGTGCGTAAAAATATATACTAATGCTTCCTTCAACAGAATTGGGTTAGTAGGTAGTTATAGGACCTGTGAATGTGCATTGGGATTCCAGTCAGGTGCTCCACTAATCAAAGTGCAACAGTGTTTTAAAGTCACTGTATTCTTATGTATTCTTATGTTTGTAAGGTGATTTGTGGAGTAGAAAAGAGCCTAGGGTTTGGGAAATGCTCTTAATGACAGATCAGGTCTATAATTTACTAAGTAAACTTCCAAGACTTCATGTATCATCATCAAATTAAGAAAATAAATAGGATGACTGTATGGTTTTGAATTGCATGAGACAGTTCCAGTTGAAACTTGTGGACCCAAATTAAGTGCTAATAATGCTTCCTGCTCCTATAAAATGTTCCTTGTTTGGGTGATAAATAATATGACCATCTTAGTAATAATGAATTAAATGAAATATTTTGATTGGATTGTATGTTTTGTTTTTCCTCTTCTCCTTCTCTCTCCCATATTTTATTCTCTACTCTTTCCTCCCCCATATTCTCATATCTCCTCTACACTTCTGCAGATAGAGTTCGTCATATGTCCCTCTCATATTATCCCTTTGTATCTTTTGCTTCTGTTTTTTTTTTCAGTATTCCCAATTAATGTGGGCTCAAAACATGAGTTAAAGAAATTACATGAGAAATAGCTCATACCTACATTCATAGCTGGCCTTATCACAAGAATTATTATTTTTTTAATCTTAGGGTATCCCTTATATTTTTTATGTAACATTTTTAATGTTATAAAAAACGGGGCTAACTTAAGTAACATTGGAAATGGTATTTTGGCTAAAAACTGAAGACTAAAGACAAAATGAACTGTATATAAACATTGTATTCTAGGTGGTTTTCATACTGGGCATGGATTAACAGTTCTAAAACTGCTTCACATGCAAACTGGAGTTGAACAAATAATTAAATGGATAGTGGATGGTTATTTCTTATTGTTGGGGAACAAAGTTAGAGATAGTTAGGGAAGAAGGCCAGAATGAACCATGTGGTACTGCATTAGAGTTAGAAACAGCAGTGTGAGCTCAGATTTAGTGTAATACATATACAGATGAATAGATTAAAAAAATAATTATATGTGTGTGTAAGTGAGTTTGCGGTTAATCTAGTATGCATACATATATTTCCAACTACAAGTGGCCAATCTCTAGCCAATAGAAAGATTAAAAAGATTTATTTGTAATGCAAAATTATGGTATATTAGCATAAGTTGCATATTTTTGTCATTAGAATTTGTGGTTATAGGAGTGTGACTCTGTGATCTTAAAAAAGTTCTTTACTTTCTTGGATCTATTTACTCTGCAAAATTACTCAGATTAAACTAAGAAATGGTAAAAAAAAAATCTTAGGGTAGATTGCATGCCTTTTATGCACATGGAGAAATTGATTTGAAAATTTCTAATTCCATTGAAATAACTGCATTGATTTAAATTACAATACTCTGACTTTCATTTTACTTTTTTGTGGTTAAAACACAATTGCAACATTAAACTAATCAATAAATTCTCTATTTGTTTGATACTCACCAAATGTTTACCTTGGAACTCTCTTTTATGGATAAGTAAAAGAACAAATCTTTTCACTTGAGAAATCTTAGTCTTCTTATATGTCTATCAAAGAAATAGCCAGGCTGTAGCCTATTTTTACAGCCTAACTTTAATTATTCTTCAACTTATCTACCCTGTTATCCACTAATTTTATCCTAAATGATTCTAAAATAAAGGTATTTATGATGTATGTGCATAATAATGACTTTTTAAATTTGAAGACTATACCAAGAGTTAAGAATATATACTCTGTTCATATCATTATCCTGGTTTTCTTAGAAAGCTTTAGTTTAGAAAATTCCCACAACTTTTATATAGTCATATAAATATGCACTTGCATATAATTGTTCTTAAGTCTGGAGAGAGGAAATTGAATAAGACTTCCTAACTCTTCTCAAATAGTCAACCATCCACTGAACAAGTCAAATATGTGCATATACAAATATATAAGAAATATAACATTATTCTACAAATAAGAATATGATCAAAATAAATATTGAAGATAAATAAACAGTAGTTAGATCCATCTGGGACAGTTAGGAAAAGATTCAAGAAGAAAATAATATTTGAGGAGGAATTTAAATAAAAGTGCAATAGGAATTAGCAGATTGAAAAGGAGAAGAGGATATTCCAAGGTGAGGGAAGAGCATTAGCAGCGTCTTGGTTGCCTGCCAAGCATAACATTTACAAGTGACATTCTCCTCAATCTTCTGCATATTGCCCTATAATTGAACACTAGGCTGGAGAAATAAGTTAGTTACCGAGTGACAGAATTTTGAAAGGGAAGCATGCACTTACTTATGTGTGCATGTACCTTTTGAGTAGAGAGGTAGTATAATATATCTATATTTTAGAAAAATAGATTTGATAATGTGGTAAAGAGTGAAGTGGAGAGGTGATGGGGACCAGGGCTAGGATACTATTTTGGATTGAATTGAGAGGTGTTCCAGTAGCAGAATAGAAAGGGCTATGTGATCTATTGGTCTCAGAGGATAAGTCATGTACATAAAGAGCACATGAAGATATGATTTCAGTAGGAAGACAGGTTTTTCATTTGATGTGCTGAATTTGTGTGGAGATGAGCAGGAGATATTTGAAAATATAGGGACTATGAAAAGGCAAGTTAAAGTCAAAGAAGCATTTTTCTTAGAAATCAACATAGAAGTGATCAATAAGATCTAGGGTATGGATATTATTTATCAGGTTCTAAATAAGACATACTTTTATTTAAATTAGAGGTATAAGAAAAAAATCTTGGGAGGAGAATGAACAAAGACAAGAGGAGAAACTTAAATATAATCACCTAAAAACTATAATTCATAGATTTTGGACACATCATAAATGTGAAAGCATTCTAAATCTACCATTTATTTCATATAGTTTACTTTTCTTTATTTTATGTTCACCATATTATTGATCCTTGAAATTCTATATGCAAAGAGATTGGACTTCTATAGGCAAAGAGATTGGACTTCTAAAGTATTTGTTTGCGAAAGGTAACCAGAATATATTCAATGCTAAAAGACATAGAAAGACAAAAGCATTGTTACATAAAAAAATCTATTTTATTAACAAAATATCAGGCACAATAAAGTATATCATTCAATGAATAATATTTCATTGATTGCAAGTTGTTTTGACATGTAATTGCAATAAAAGACAACATCATTTTTTAACTCCATAAAAGGGATAAAAAATTTTATTTTTTCCCTCCAGCAGCTCAGTGTTTTATGAGACGATTTAACTTAATTGACTTATACACTACTTAGAATAAAACGATAGATATAAGCCAAAAATGATATATAAATATGTAAGAAGTGCACCCAAATCATTATATAGCAGGTCTGAAAGGGTTTTTAAAGAAATAATGTTTACATTTCTGAGGCCTGAGAAATAGTTAACCAGTTGACTGAGGAAAAGTATACCAGCATATTCAGACCATTGCAAACCACGATGCAGTATTTAAAGAGTTATGCATAGAATTGTGAAAAAAATAGAAATGCAAAACAAGAGAAAATATGGCTGCTCCTGAAAGAATGAGTGACCAAATCTGTCCATACAGACATGAGGAGTAAAATTGGCAAAAGTAAGACTTTAGGCATAAGCAGCAAAACAAGAAAAACATAGGGAATATTCAAAGAATAAAACACAGGCAACGGTGGAAAATGTAAACCATTGGGTACATGCATGGTACATGAAAGCATCATAAATATCCATAACCAAATTTGTAGATCAATTAATGGAATGTTAATGAAAAAGTCAGTGGTGGTAAAAGCAAACAAAGTATTGTGTGGAATTAGATCATTACCAAATTCTATCTTTTCCAGACTATCCCTACAGTGTTTCAAAAGAAAATCTTTGGGAAATCAAGTATTGGAGTCATTAAATATTCCTAACTGAACTTTAATTTTAAACATTTTTGGAAGCTTAGTTTATAAGCTATTTGTTATATAATTATAAGGTGTTTACTTGAAATTTATAAGAAAGCTTCTGGCATTACTTGTGACATATTCTTGTGAAGTTATTGGGTACTGACATTTAGAATATCAGTCTATCATCCTTTGCTAGAGGGATCAAAAATTATATGGGCAAAGACAATTAAAAGAAAGTTTTACATGTTTAATGGTAATTTTAAAGGAATTTTAAAAATACTTCATAAAATAGATGAAAATGGAAAGTTATTGATGCATTTGAGGTGTTCTGAACTCTTGCCAACGTCTCCATCATATTTATTATTATGTAATTGGGGTAGTGGTTATATAAATCACATATACTTGAGAATACACATTTTTGATCATCAAAACTACTTTTATCTTGGCTATAATTAAACAAATGCGTTGTGATTCACAGCTCATTTCTAAATGACTTTGCTGGGATTTCCAACACAAGTAAAAATAATGTTATAAAGACCAATCAGTTTTCTAAGGAAATACAAATACATATTTTTTTGAATCAGGAAATTATTTAAACTATATTATTAAACATAACAATTGGTCTTGAGCGCTGGAAGTTATGTAACAAGGAAGGGAAATTTGGAAGAACAGAATTATAAATAAAAATTTGCCCTCCTTTTTTCAGTGTAGAAGCAGAAGACATTGAATATATAGAACCCCCATTTTATATTTAGAATGCCAACTCACTTACATTTCCTGATGCTCTTTGCTCTATTTCTTCATTTACTCTGCTCTCCGATCAGTGATGGGAAAGACACTCCTTGTCTTAATCCACTCAATTCTACTTAATTGCAATTTGTAGTCATCTGTGTAGCTGATATAAAGAAATAATTGTGTTTTCAAAAAAGCTTATTATTTGTAACCCAATTTCATCTCTAACTGATTGACTTTAAAGCAGTAAAACCAAGTGAAGTGAAATGGTCATGCCAAATGACTTACCGCATTTTAGAGCAGAGATGTCTCTTGATTGGTTCATCTCACTGCCTATATGTAGCTAGATGTCAGCACATCAATTTCCTCATTTATACACTGGAGAGTGGTGTGCTGGAACTAGCTCTGCTGGATTGTGAGACCCAATTATGCACACCTCTTCCCAACTCTGTGTTTGGTGATGTCACATTGGTAGCTTGAACTTAGCCGTGGTGGGATTTCTTACACTATGAACACAAGCAAATAGTAAAAATTAGGGCTTCCACTGGTACTCCTCACCTCCCCGCACAAACTTTTTTTAAACATTTATTAGCACATCACTGACTGGGAATTATAATGATAATATCTACCTCATAGTCTTTTTTTAATAAACTTTTTTATTTTTAATTTTAAAGATAATTAGATTAAATAAACTTTATATAAAAAATATAGAGGATTCTCATATGCCATGTTCCTTACCCCTCCCACATTTTCCCACATTAACAACATCCTTCATTAGTGTACATTTGTTACAATTGATGAACACATTTTGGAGCATGTCACCAAGCATGGATTATAGTTTACATTGTAGTTTACACTCTCTCCCACAGAATTTTGTAAGTTATGGCAAGATATATAATAGCCTGTATCTGTCATTGCAAGGTCATTCAGGACAATTCCCAAGTTCCAAAAATGCCCCCATATTATACCTGGTTTTCTCCCTCCCTCCCCTCAGAATCTCCAGTGGCCACTGCTTCCACATCAATGATAAAAGTTCTTCCATTCCTATAATCCCAATAAGTCTATAGTAGAATACCAGTAAGTCTACTCTAGTCCATCATTCATTCCTCAGTCCTAAGGATTCTGGGATGGTGATGCCCACTCTACCTCTAATTGAGAGGGGGCTTAGATCCCATGGGCCAGATGGATGGGATTATCTTGCTTGCAGTTGTAGACTGTCTCTATTCCTTGGTAAGGTCATTGTCCATCATCATCTCCTTGTTAGTTGTCCTGGGTGAGCCCAGTGAATTGAAGAGTAGGTGTTGCAACTCTGTTGAGATTCAGGGCCCAGCTAGCACATAGAGAGCCCAAAGATTTAAGTCTCTTGAACATACACCTATCATCTCTAGTACTAACTATGGGTTCAAACAGAAGGCGCAGAATAGCCATGTGTAGGAAACCGCAACTGAGTCCAACTCAGTCACACTGGGAAGCACAAATTCCCAAGTAAGGCCCACTGGCAGGGCACCAAACTCCTGTACCTCATAGTCTTAACATAAGGATAAAATTTGTTAATTGTGGGAAAAAATGAGTAAGTAATGGGAAAGTGCTAAGAAAAGAGTCTAGAAAATAGAAAGTACTACACAACTTATTTCTATTGTTATTATTGTCTGTTCCCTTTAAGCAGGAAGTAAGAAATCAGCAATATTTAATCATGCATTTATTAATGGGGAGACAGATTTTAGTTTGTGTAACTACAGACCTTGCAATACGACTTGCTGAGACAGTATGTATTAGAAGAGGTCTTGTTCTGTGGACAGAGTAAGTCTTTGAGCTCAGTTTTGAACATGTCAAGACTTAGATGCCTTTATGATATCAAGATGAAATTGTGGAATAAGATAATGGATTGTCAAGTATGAAGCTTAAAATCATGTATGAATGATAAACTTTAATTTTAAAAAGTTTAAAAAGGATTATACTTTAAAGTCAGGAAGTGAGAGTCCTCCAACTTCATTTTTTTTTTAAAGATATTTTTGGCTATTTGACATTACCTTTATAAAAAAATTTAATAATTGGCTTTTCCAAATCTTCAAAAAAGCTGTTGGAAGTTTTATTGAGATTGTGGTGATTCTGTACTTCAATTTGGGTAGAATAGATATCTTAATGATACTTAGTCTTTTACTCTTTCATTATTTGTAACAAATGTTTCACAACAATGCAAGG
>JAQZBX010077446.1:0-14273 GCA_029593785.1 Cabassous unicinctus | reverse complement strand
ATGCTGGGTCTTGAACTGGATCTCTGAAGTAGTATTTTTTCAATTTCTAGCCATGACAAGATCTTACACATTAATACTATGAAGTATGGCAATAATAAATAATGTGAATAATTTCTTAAATGCCAAAGTATAATCTCCAAACGTTATACATTCATTTCCACAATGCAGGAACTGTTCAAAATATTCTTGGAACACATCTTTGGGAAATACTTTTAGTGTCAGTTTAGAAGTCACACTAAACAGAGTTTTGTTATTTCATAATCAATCACAACTTTGACCATAAAACCGTATAAACAGCCTCTGGCATTTTAGGGTCTGACTACCCAGTATCAGCAAAATATCGCCAACCAATGTGGGCAAAGCAATTTGCCTTTATTTTATTGCCATTCTATAAATACTGATTCTTGTGAAATGATCTAAATTTAGTTTCTATGTGTTAAATAATTCCCAAAAGAAAATATACAAATATGCTGGGGATAAGGGAGGGAGGTAAAGGCAAAATGATGAGACCTAAAAAGGTGATATGCTTGGTAATTTATAAATATTAAAGTTATGGTTATTAAAGTTCTTACTCCAACAAATCCCTCAAGAATGTCACACCTGAACATCTATTATATTTAACATACTATTACACAATAAAGTTTTGGTGGTTTTGAAAAAATCAAATGTATTCTCAAGGGACTACCAACGGTTTACAAAAGAATATAAAGATGTTTTAGAAAGCAATTTTTAAACATTCTAAAAATATTTTGGGTAATGTTAGGTAGCACTGTTGGAAAACCAAAGAGATTCATGAAGTGACAACTTTGTAGAAGACATTTTCAAAGTATTAATTTTGATATATATATTAAGATTAACTCTCATCAACTTAGAAACCAGTCTTTTATTCAAAAATTAAAATTTCTAACTTCTAACTTAAATTTTTATATTTATGTACCATTGCTCTTCTTTTTCTAAGCTAGAATTTAATATATGAATTGCAATATAATCTTAAATGTTAATGAAATACTAAAATGAAACAAAAGAAATAACCTATTCTAGGCCAACTCACAATCACACTTGTAAACCTATAACACATTTTGGGGTTGCCTCAAGGTATTCCCCCAAAATTAAGGTAATCTAAGGAAGGAAAATATTTTTATATTTTCTTTATCTTCTTTTAGGTAAGAATAACTGAAGATAATTTACTGAGCAAGTTTTTATAAAGGAATATATCATTTCTATTCTTTCCTTCTTTATATAACTGTTTATTGACAATTATTTGGAAAGTTCTACTTTGTAATTTTTCAAGGCATAGTATTAGCTAAACATTTATAAAATCAAGCATATTTATTAAAGTTTACCAGATTCCTTCCTTGCCATTATACTCCAGTAATGACGATTCATTACTGGCACATTTACAAAGGGCCCATACCCTTGCCAGGTAATTCTCAGTCGTCAACAGTACCAACTAACATCTATCAAAGGAAAGAACTAAGGATAAAGAATTTTTGCCCCTTGTGTAAACTGACAATGCAAAGAGTATATTTTTTGGTAGTAGGCAAGAAAAAAAGAAAATAAAAAAAGACAAGGATACTTTTTATACATTTGTGAATCCTAATGAAAATGACAGCACTTTAGAATCTCATTTTTTATTTCACTATTCTTCTAACCAACATTTATTTTTCATTATGTACATGATAAAAATACTAGATTCCAGGGAAGTAACACCTATAATATAAACAATGCCCATGAAGAACTAACAATCTAAAGAAAAACATAGAACAGAAAAATTCTAATAAGCAAACTTTAAATGTTAAGTCAGCACAAAACATAAGGTATGGAATACACACGGTCATTATTCAAACACAGAACTGTGAAAACTGCTGACCAAGAAAGATATGCATATATGTACATTACCCACACCTACAACTATAAAACATTGAGAAGTACATAGCAAGAGAAAAAGAGGCAAATGAATCCTGCAATTGCTGCTACAAATAGCAACAGATGCAAGCCTAACTGAGAGCCAATCCAAGTTTAGGATATAGAAAAGAAACAGGTTAATAAGCAAGCTTTTAGTGATAGGACAAAACTAAAGATGCACTTTAAGTTAAGCTGCTAGTTAGGAGATGATTACCTGAACTTCTTCAAACTCACTCCAGTACACAGCAGAAGCACTCTGGGAGGCTGTATCTGGGAAGATAAGAAGCTACTTTCCTGTGTGGTCCTTTCATTTTCATTTTTAAAGATACATGAAATCAGTGGTGATAAAATTTATGTCATACTAATGTGTTAATGGAAAGGGAGTATGTGTATTTTGTATAAGTTAACATATAGATTCCATAGTTGCAATTTTTTTGCTTCTTCTATCTCAAGACTGAATAATAGAAAATTCTTATTCAAGTTTATTATTCTTGACTATTGAGACTGAAAAATGCTTTCCCTGATTATTTTTAAGCTAAATTTGCTAGTAGTATCATTTTGTGTTATATGTTTGATTTCAATGAGTAGAGTGATTATACATAGTTCTACATTGTCAATAAAATAAATGTAAGCATATTTAAAACAGATCTCAAATCAGTATAAAGATAAAATCTGGCTTCTGGAACAAGAAACATTCACAGACGAAAGTTTCAAATTAAATAATCTATTGAGATGATGGTCACTCACATCAAGAATCAAAACATGCTGCCCTCAACAGGAACAAATTTGATCAAAACATTTTAAAATATAGAAAGGGAGAGGATAGAGAAAGCCAAAGCAACTATCAGAATGAAAAAACAGTGGAAAGGAAGTTTTCTAGTTCTACAAGTTAAGGATTTTTTTTTTAATAGGAGGAAAAATTATAAAACTTATATACATGTGTATGTTTTATTACAAATATTTCATTTTAATGTCTTGAAATTACTTTTCCTACAAACTTTCCTACCTCATTATTCGAATCTTGAATAACCTTATAGAGGGCTGGTACCAGTGTTTTTTTCCGGTGTAAAGTTGCTGCATAATTGGTGATCTGAGTGTCAGGTAATGCCTACAAGAAACCACCAAAGGAAAACAAAAAGTAAATTTATTATTTGGGAAATCAGGAACATTATTTTACATGAGTTGCTCCTGAAAAAATTTATAATAGAGGCAACTAAGAAAAGTGAAAATAATAAATACTAGAAAAAAACATGAGTTAATAAAACAAATTATTAAGATGTTATATTATATAATTCTTCTAACTATTCAACCATGAAAAATTATTAGAAATCACAAATTATAACAAGATTTGCCAAAACAGGTCATCTTAAACTCATCTGACCTAAAAATCAAATAATGTAGAGCATATTTCAATTCTGACATTTTGTTTTCACAAAACACTTGTTTTCATAGAGTTCATAAATTACACAGTTTTCAATGAAATCAGTGAGTGATTTTTAATTATAGGAAATAAAAATGTAAGGCACTAATTCTATTTTTGTACCTTATTAAAGCTTGGAGGCTTCCTCTCTTCAATTGAATACATTTTGAAATTTAGACATGCCCCCATATCAATACTAAAAACCATTTTCATTTTTTCATATTATCCTCTAGCCTTTAACTCATTAGTGCTATTCAGAATTGCAATTATAAAAATGTTATTTTAGCATTTTCACATGATATAACATCTGTATAAGCTTCTCAATAGAATACATATTCACTAGCTGTTTGAATTACTAACATCTAAAATTATACAACACATTCTTATCCCCAATCCAATCTACCTTGAATTCTGATAACCATTCTTCTACAACACCACGTTCAGATCCCAGCATCTTCTTCTACCTTCTATTCCTCTTTTATCTCTGAAAGAAAAGAAGCACTGAACTTAAGGAATGCCACTTCTTACAGGAACTAAAGGTAAATGATATGTGCCTTTCAATAAAAGAGAAATTTATCTAGTATATATTTTTGATAAGGACACTTGCATTTAGAATGGAACTCAGTTAAGCCAAAAAAAATTTTCAGAAAAATTTTAAGGATGCATTTAAAATCTATTATCCTAATGTTTTCATATTTTGCACAGCACCTATACTTAGAAGTAGTAAAGACAAGATTACTTAGTCATATCAAACTGTATATTATGCAAAACAAATGCATGGTCTATGACTGAAGCTCTTACCAAATATACAATTGGAGTAAGTTATACATCATAAAACAAACCAAGTGACAGATTATAAATGAAAGACCTTGAAAAGCTAGAAATTGAGTCATATTCCACATACTAACTATAAAAGTATATACACTATAAAAGAATAAGGCCTTTCAAAAAGAGTAGCATTTCTATACACTAGTAGTGCACAATCTAAGGAGGAAGTCAGGAAAAAGATTCCATTTACAGTAGTGCCTAAAAGAATAAAATATTTAAGAATAAACTTAACCAAGGATGCAAAACACCTGTATTCCAAAAACTACAATGCATTGTTAAAAGAAATTTTAAAAGACCTAAATAGAAGAACCTTCCGTCATAGATTGGAAGACTAAATATCATTAAGATGTCAATTATACCCAAATTGGTATACAGATTCAATGCAATCCCGATAAAAATTCCAATAGGCTTTTAAAAATAAATGGAAAACACAATTATGAAATTTATTTGGAAGGGTAAGGGGCCCGAATAGCCAGAAACATCTTAAAAATGAAGAACGAAATTGGAAGACTCTCACTTTGGGACTTTAAATCATATCACCTAGCTACAGTTGTTAAAACAGCATGGTGGGGAGCAGATAGATGTGGCTCAGGCAGTTTGTTGCCCACCTCTCATATGGGAGGTCCCAGGTTTGGTTCCCGGTGCCTCTTAAAGGAGAGAAACAAAGAGCAGACAAGGAGCAGACAGCAAGCAAAAACAAACAAGCAGGGAGTAGATGTAGCTCAAACAGTTGGGCACCCACCTCCCACATGGGAGGTGCCAGGTTTGGTTCCCCGTGCCCCCTAAAGAAGAAATACATAGACAACGAGCAAAGACAATGAGAAAAACAACAACAACAAGTAAACAACAGCAAACAGATGAGGGAGCCATGGGAGGTGGAGGGACAAAACAGCATGGTACTGGCAAAAGATAAGACACATAGACCAATGGAACCAAACTGATGATTCAGAAATAGACCCTAACATCCATGGTCAAGTGATTTTTGACAAGGCTGTCAAGCCCACTAGCTGGGGCAGAACATTCTATTTAAAAAATGGTGCTGGGAGAACTGGATAACCATATCCAAAAAAGAAGGGACTCCTACCTCACACCTTATTCAAAAATTAACTCAAAATGGATTATGCACCTAAATATATGAACTAAAACCATAAAACTCCTAGAAGAAAATGTAGGGAAACATCTTCAAGACCTGGTGGTAGTTGGTAGATTCTTAAACCTTACACTGAAAAAGCACAAGAAAAGAAAAAATGGATAAATGGAACCTCCTCAAACTTTAAACACTTTTGTGATTCAAAGGACTTTGTCAAGAAGGTGAAAAGGAGAAAAATAGCTAGAGGACAAGCTTAAACAGCCTAGAAAAACATCTTCTAGGGTAAAGGTACCAGACAAAGGCTGAACACCGCCCAGAGGAAAGAGGGACAAAGGAGGGAAATCACCACAATACAACTGTGAATTCTCAGGCCTCTGGGCCTGTCACTACAGATAAAGGGGGCTCCAGAGATCTACTGCCCCAGGAAAGGGGAGCAAAAGGGACACAGCCTAAGGCTGACCCAGCTTCTGACCACAAATTTGGTCTGCTGTGTCCCAGGAGCCCTTCCAGGCCAGGTGGGGCTGCACCATTGTTTGCTTTGGAGCCTTCAAGGGACTAAAGATATACACCCCTGCCAATCTCCTCCTCTACTAAAAGTAACTGATTGTTGAGGGCTCAGAGGGGAGTGGAAATATTTCCAACCTGGGGAAAAGGGAGGGGGCTGCCAGAGAAGGCTGGAGAACTGTCTCAGAGAAAGTTTGAATTACAATATTCCTAGCCTCCAAACAGGAAGCTCTATCACATTGATCCGGTCTGTGTTGCAACAAATGCACTCCAACAAGGCATTGAACTGAGAGCAGCCAAAGACCACCATCTGCTGGCAGACCAAGGAAGTGCATGCAAGAAAATTAAAAATAAGTAAGAAAGGCTCTTTACCGCCTCTATAGCCTCCCTCCCCAAGGCCCAAAGAAGTGACTCTACAACCAATTACTGGGTCCAGTACCCAGTTTGGAGCAACCAACAGGACAATCCTAACAATCCAGGTTGAGCCAATAATTAAAGAGCAGTGGTAATACACAGCCTCTTGCCACTAAATCCCTAAAAAACAGAAAGAAATTGAGCATGTGAGTAAAGTACATCCTAATCAGATGCCTACATATCTGCAAAAAATTATGACCAATACTAAGAAATTAGAAGACACAGCCCAAGAAAAGTAATATATCAAAGCTTCAGAAGAGATGCAGATTTTGAGAGAACGAATCAGCGAGATGTGCACAAATTTCCAAAATCAAATTAAATAGTTAAAAGACAATATGGTTAAAGAGATAAATGACATCAAGAAGACATCAAGTGGGAGGCAGATGTGGCTCAAGTGATTGAGCTCCCATCTACCATATACAAGGTCCAGGGTTCAATTCCCCGGGCCTCGGTGAAAAGTAAGCTGGCCAGCACGGAGAGCTGGCCCACGCAGATAGCTGGTACACACAGAGTGCTGGCCCATGCAGGAGTGCTGGCCCATGCAGAGTGCTGGCCCGCATGGAGAGATGGCACAGCAAGACGGTGCAATAAAAGGAGACACAGAAGAGAGACAATGAGAGATGCAGCAAATCAGGGAGTTGAGGTGGTGCGAGAGATTGAGCAGCCTCTCTCTACTCCAGAAGTTCCCAGGATCAGTTCCCGGTGCCACCTAAAGAGAAGACAAACAGACACAGAAGAACACACAGAGAGCAGACAGCAAGCGTAAAAAAAACTAATGGGGGGCCAAGGGAAATAAAAATAAATAAATCTTTAAAAAAAATAAGACATTGAGTGAGTGCAAAGAAAAATTTGAAATCCTGAAAAGAAAAGTAATAGAGCTCATAGAAATGAAAGACACAACAGGTGAGACCAAAAACACATTTGAGGCATACAACAGCAGACTTGAAATGATAAAAGAAAGAATAAGTGATACCGAAAACTAGCTAAAATTGAAGAGAGAAAAGAAGAGAGAGAGGAAAAAAATGGAAAAAATTGAGCAGGGACTCAGAGAGTTGAACGACAACACAAAATGCAACAACATACGTGTCATGGGAGTTCCAGAAGGACAACAAAAGGGAAAAGGGGCAGAAAGAGTATTTGAGGAAATAACTAAAAATGTCTCCAAAGAAATGAATTTACATGTTAAGAAGCACACCATACCCCAGTCAGAATAAATCCAAATAGACCTACTCCAAGACACATACTACTCAGAATGTCAAATGTCAAAGACAAAGAGAAAATTCTCAGAGCAGCAAGGGGGAAGCAAAGAATCACATACGAGGGATGTCCAGTAAGACATAGTGCAGATTTCTCTTCAGAAACCATGGTGGCGAGAAGACAGTGGTATGATGCAATTAGGATACTGAAAGCGAAAAACTGCCAGCCAAGAATTCTTTATCCAGAAAAATTGTCCTTCAAACATGAAGGTGAGTATAAAATATTCACAAACAGAAACTAAGAGAGTTTGCAAAAAAGAATCCACCTTTGCAGGAGATATTAGAGGAAGCCTTAGAACCTGAAATAGGACAGGAGAGATAGGCCTGGAGGATGGTATAGAAGAAAGAATAGAGAAAGGATAACCAAAGGAGTAAAAAGAGAGACAAAAATATGATACGACAAAAGAAAACCAAATAATAAAATGGTGGAAGTAAATAATGCATTTACAGGGAAAACATTGAATGTGAATGGATTAAACTACCCAATCGAAAAATACAGGCTAACAGAATAGATTAAAAAAAGCATGAGCCATCTATATGCTGCTTACAAGAAACTCACCTTAGACCTAGGGATACAAACTGGCTGAAAGAAAAAGGTTGGAAAAAGATACTCCATGCAAATAGTAACCAAAAAAAGAGCAGGGGTAGCTATACTAATAACAGACAAAACAGACTTTAAATGCAAAAAAGTTGTAAGAGATATAGAAGGCCATTATATATTAATAAAAGGGACAATTCACCAGGAAGATATAATAGTCATAAATATCTATGCACCTAATCAGGGTGCCCCAAAATACATGAGACAAACTCTGGCAAAACTGAAGGGAGAAGCAGAAATCTCTACAATAATCGTTGGAGACTTCAACACCCCACTCACATCATTAGACAGAACAACTAGACAGAAGATCACCAAGGAAAGAGAACCTGAACAATATGATAAATGAGTTAGACCTAACAGACATATACAGAACACTGCATCCAAACTCAGTGGGTTATACATTCTTCTCAAGTGCCCATGGATCTTTCTCCAGGATAGACCACATGTCAGGGCACAATACAACTCTCAATAAAAATAAAAAGATTGAAATTATACAAAGCACCTTTTCAGATCATAATGGAATGAAACTGGAAATCAGTAATAGACAGGAAAAAAGTAAATTTACAAATATGTGGGTCAAAGAAGAAATTGCAAGTAAAATCAGCAAATACATTGAGACAAATGAAAATGAGAACACAACTTATCAAAACTTATGGGATACAGTGAAAGAAGTCTTGAAAGGGAAATTTATACCCCTAAATGCCTATATTAAAAAAGAAGAAAGAGCTAAACTCAAAGATTTAACTGAACAACTAGAGAAATTAGAAAAAGAACAGCAAACCAATCCCAAAGTAAGCAGAAGGAAAGAAATAATAAAGTTTAGAGCAGAAATAAATGAAATTGAGAACAAACAAAAACAATACAAAAATAAAATAAAATAAAAACAATAGAGAAAATCAACAAAACCAAAAGCTGGTTCTTTGAGAAGATCAATAAAATTGACAAACCCCTCGCTAGACTAACAAAGAAAAAAAGAGAGAAGAATGCAAATAAATATAATCAGAAATGAAAGGGGGGAAGTTATAACTGATCCCATAGAAATAAAAAGAATCATAAGAGGGTATTATGAGAAGCTGTATGCCAACAAACTAGACAATCTAGATGAAACGGACAAATTCTTAGAAATGCACAACCAACCTACACTGACACTACAAGAAATACAAGAACTTAACAAATCAATCACATCTAAGGAAATTGAATCTGTAACCAAAAATTTCCCAGCAAAGAAAAGTCCAGGACCAGATGGCTTCACAGGTGAATTCTACCAAGTATTTCAAAAAGAATTAAACCAATCCTGTTTAAATTCTTCCAAAAAACTGAAGAGGAGGGAAAATTACCCAACACATTTTATGAAGCCAACATCACCCTAATACCAAAGCCAGATAAAGACACTACAAAAAAAAGTACAGATCAATCTCTCTAATGAACATAGATGCAAAAATTCTCAACAAAATACTTGCAAATCGAATCCAACAGCATATCAAAAGAGTTATACATCACAACCAAGTGGGATTTATTCCAGGTATGCAAAGATGGGTCAACATAAGAAAATCAATCAATGCAATACATCACATTAACAAATTGAAGGGAAAAAAGCCATGATAATCTCAATCGATGCAGAAAGGCATTCGACAAAATCAAGGATTTTTTTTTAATAAAAACACTTCAAAAGATAGGACTAGAAGGAAAATTCCTCAATATGATAAAAGGCATATATGAAAAACCCACAGCCAACATCATACTCAATGGGGAAAGGTTGAAAGCTTTCCCTCTAAGATCGGGAAAAAGACAAGGATGCCCACTGTCACCACTGTTAATCAATATTGTACTAGAAGTTCTGGCTAGGGCAATTAGACAAGCAAAAAAAAAAATTAAAGGCATCCAAGTAGGAAAAGAGGAAGTAAAACTCTCACTGTTTGCAGATGACATGATCCTGTACTTAGAAAATCCTGAAGTATCCACGACAAAGCTAATTGAGCTAATAAATGAGTTCAGCAAAATGGCAGGATAAAAGATCAACACGCAAAAATCAGTAATGTTTTCATACACTAGTACTGAACAACCTGAGGAGGAAATCAGGGGAAAAATTCAATTTTCAATAACAACAAAAGACTCAAATACCTAGGAATTAATTTAACCAAAGAAGTACAGGACCTATATGCAGAAAACTACTAAACAATGCTAAAGGAAATTTAAAAAGACCTAAACAAATGGGAAGACATTCCGTATTCATGGTTTGGAAGAATAAATATCGTGAAGATGCCAATCTTACCCAAACTGATTTATAGATTCAATGCAATACCAATCAAAATCCCAACAGCTTACTTTACAGAATTAGAAAAGGCAAACTGTGGTCTATTCACATGATGGAATATTATGCAGCTGTAAGAAGAAATGAAGTCATAAAGCATATGACAACATGGGTAAACCTGGAGGACATTATGTTGAGCAAAGCAAGCCAGACACAAAAAGGACAAATACTGTATGACTGCATTACTATGAACCAAATACACTGTGTAACATATTGTATGATTTAAAAAATTTATATGTATCCAGTACATTTAATTGAGAAATGTATGTTTTTATTCTAATTTAAAAATGGGCAAAAGACTTAAATAGATATTTTTCCAAAGAGGAAATACAAATGGTGAATAACACATGAAAAAATGTTCACTATCACTAGCTATTAGGGAAATGGAAATCAAAACTACAATGCGAGGGAACGGATATAGCTCAAGTGGTTGAGCACTTCCTATGTGTGAGGTCCTGGGTTCAATCCCCAGTACGTCCAAAAAAAATTAAATAAAATAAATAAAAATCAAATAAAATAAATAAAAATTAAATAAAAAACTACAAGCTATCATTTCACATCTCACAGAACAGCCGTTATTAGAAAAAAAAAAAAAAAGAAAACAATAAGTGCTAGAGAGGATGTGAAGAAATAGGTACACTCCATATAGAAATGCCTTATGACCTGGCAATCCCTCAACTAGGAAGATATGAAAACAGTGACAAAAACAAACATTTGTACACCAATATTAACAGCAGCATTATTCACAATTGCCAAAAGATGGAAACAACCCAAGTGTCCATGGAAGAACCTTGACGACATTATGCTGAGTGAAATAAGCCAGATGCAAAAGTACAAATATTGTATAGTCTCACTAATATGCACTAAATATGAAGAATAAACACATAGAGTTAAAACCTAGAGTATAGGTTACTAACTAGGAGATAGGATGAGGGTTGAGAAGGGATACCGATGCTTAATGTATGTAGAATTTTTAATTAGCTTGATTAAAGTCTGGAAATGCATAGAGTTGATGGTAACACATTATAGTGAGTATAACTAAAAGCTGGTTTATAAATGGGACTGTGGCTGAAAGGATGTAAATACCAATTGAAAGAATATAGAGAATAATCTAGGGACTGAATCACATAGTAAACCCAGAGGTGGATGAAGACTGTGGTTAACAGTACAAATACAAGAATGTTCTTCTATGAACTAGAATAAATGTACATCATAAGTACAAGGTGGTAATAAAATGGAGATGCATGGGAAAAATATAATTAATGTAACTAATGGACTATAGTTAACAGCAATATTGTAATGGTCTTGCATCAATGTCAAGGAAGGTACTGTGTTAATAATGGGGGGGTATGGAAAAAATATACCAAATGTATGCTATAGACCATAGTGGTAATAGCCTGATGACATTCTCTCATAAACTGTAACAAATGTACCACAACAATGTAAGTTGTTGGTGGAATGGCAATTCCATCAACTGTTTTGTAAGTTCACAACTTCTCTAATAAAATATACATGTAAAGCGATGTAACTGATTATTCCTTGTATGAACTAAAGCTGAAAGAAAATAAAAAAAATAAGGCCTTGAAGAAGGTAGAGCTATATGTTTTCTAAAATGGAAAAATATCCAAGTAGGAAAAGCAAGTTGCATGAGAATATGCAAACTATAATTCCATTTAAAAATGATAGGGGAGCAGATGTAGCTCAAGTGGTTAAGTGCCTACTTCCCATGTATGAGTTCCCAGGTTCAATCCCCGGTACCTCCTAAAAAAAATTTTTTTTGTGATGATGAACACACAACATTGTGATATACTAAAAGCCATTGTTTATACACTTTAGATAGAGCGTATGATATGTGAACATATTGCAATAAAACTGCTTAATAAATAATTGTGCAAGAATATCCAGAAATAGCAGCTATATACAGCAGTGGAAAAAAGAGAGAGATTGAAAGGTGAAGAATTTTGTTTATCTGTTTTGTGTTTATTATTATTATTGAAATAATGAAAATGCTTTAATAATGATTAAAGTGATGAATGCACAACTATGTGATTATACCAAATACAACTGATTATATACTTTGGATGAATTGTATGCTTTATTAATACGTATCAATAAAATTGCTTTGTTAAAAAAAAAAAGAGTACAATTAAAAAAAGAATTTTAAAAATTATATAAAATGTGAAAAAAGCTTGGAAGCAGATATATACTAAACTATTACTCTGAGAGAAGGGATTATTGAGAATACTCTAATTGTTTTTTTGAATTACTAAAGAATAAAATGAACATGTATTATTCTTTAATGAGAAAGAAAGTTTTTTTTCTTTTAAGCCAAAAATGTAAGAAAAAAGTACTTGAAGTTCTAGCCAGAGCAATTAGGTAAGAAAAAAAATACTAAAAGATATCCAAATTAGAAAGGAGGAAGCAAAACCACATCTGTTTGCAGATGACATAATCCTATATGTAGAAAATCCCAGAGAATCCAGAAGGAGGATAGCTACTAGAGTAAACAAATTCAGCAAAGTTGTGGGGTACAAAATCAATACCTTAAAATCAGTGGTGTTTCCATATATCAGCAATGAACAATTTGAAAAGGAAATCAAGAAAACAATTCAATTTACAATAGCATCCAAAAGAATAAAATATCTAGGAATAAATTTAACCAAGAATGTGAAAAATTTGTACCTTGAAAACTATAAAACACTGCGGAAAGAAATAAAAGAAAACCTATATAAATGGCATGACATCCCATGTTCATGGATTGGAAGTCTTAATATTGTTAAGATGTCAATACTACCCAAAGTGATTTACAGCTTCAATGCAATACCTATCAAAATAATTCCAGTAGTTTTTTTTGTTTTTTTTTTTGCAGAAATGGAAAAGACAATCATCATATTCATTTGGAATGGGCAGGGGCCTCAAATAGCCAAAACAACTTTGAAAAAAGAATAAAGTTGGAAGACTCACACTTCCTGATTTCAAAACTTATTACAGGGAAGTGGATGTGGCTCAAGCGATTGGGCTCCTGCCTACCACATGGGAGGTCCATGGTTCGGTTCCCGGTGCCTCCTAAAGAAGACAGCAAGCTGGCATAACAGGCAGGCACAGCAAGCTGACACAACAAGATGATGCAACAAGAGACACAAGAAGAAAAACATATGAGAGACACAACAAAGCAGGGAGCAGAGGTTCCTGGTACCTCCTAAAGAGGACAAGCATCGGACGGCAAGCTGGCGCATTGGGCAGGCACAGCGAGCTGACATGACAAGATGATGAAACAAGAGAAACAAGAAGAAAAACATAACAAGAGACACAACAAAGCAGGGAACAGAGGTGGCTTAAGTGATTAGGTGCCTCCTTCCCACAATGGAGGTCCTGGGTTTGGTTCCCGGTGCCTTCTAAAGAAACAAAGACGACGAACAGACACAGTAAGTGCAAACAACAAGGGGGTGGAGAGAGATAAATAAACAAAATAAATCTTTAAAAGAAAAAAACTTATTACAAAGAGGGGAGCAGGTGATACTCAGTGACTGAGTGCCTGTTTCCCATGAATGAGGTCCCAGATTCAATCCCTGGTACCTCCTAAAAATAAAAATAATAAAATAAAAAACTTATTACAAAACTGCAATAATCAATGTGTACACTGTAGTACTAGGGAAATGGATGTGGCTCAAGAGATTGAGCTCCTGCCTACCACATGGGAGGTCCCAGGTTTGGTTCCCAGTGCTTCCTGGAGAGGCCTGGCATGATGGGCAGGCATGGCAAGCTGATGCAAAAAGATGACGTAACAAGGAGACACAAAGAGGAAAAATAATGAGAGACACAACAAAGCAGGGAGTTGAGGTGGCTCAAGCCATTGAGCGCCTCTCTCTCCCACATGGGAGATGCCGGGTTTGGTTCCCGGGGCCTCCTGAAGAGAAGACAAGCAGACACAGAGAGAACACAGCAGA
>JAQZBX010077444.1:0-14273 GCA_029593785.1 Cabassous unicinctus | reverse complement strand
AAAAAAAAAAAGAAAGAGAGAGAGAGAGAGAGAAAGAATATAAAAAGTACCTTTTATATTCCTTGAAATTTTCTCTCTCTTTTCTGACAGTTTTATTCAGATAATGGTCTTAATTTCCAGGACTTCAGACATGGATTAATGTGAATTAACCACTCTGTCATATGTGAACCTGTGTGGAGCTGTGGGACCTACTTCCTTATCTAGGCTTATGATTGTTCATGGTCTTAGGAATTTCCATGTTTTGAGTTTATAGGATTTCAAGTGTCCCCTCTACTCTCTTTAAAGTAAGCTTTCATCCCCTCCTTTGGGCTTTATTGTTTGATTTAATGCAGATGGTCTCTGCTCCAAACCGCTTTGACTTAATTTTTTCTTACACAGCTTTAGGTATCTAAAAGCTGCTTCTCTGCCTTCAGGAAAGGTTCTAGGACAGTGTTATTGAAACAAGTTTACTATTCAGTCTTTCAGACTTTCAACAGCCCGATTGGCAATGACATACAGTCTCCCAAGGATATGCATAAATTTTATTCTGCTCCCTCTAGAAAGGTGTCAAGGACCAACAATGGGATTGTATGCTGTTTCTGCACTGCATTGGGAAGGGACTGAGGAAGGGGACAAGAACACCAGTACATTCTCCTATAGCTTTTTAAGCATTTTCTCTTGATTCAGCACTCACTCAGCTACTACAGCACTTTAACAATTTTCTGCAGTTCTGAGGATGAATACTGTCTTTTAGATTCCTTTCCCATTTTTAGTTAAGGGATGTTTCAGTTCACCAAAGAGCTGCTGATGCAAAGTACCAGAATTTGTTGGCTTTTATTAGCAGGAATTTATTTGGGGAAAAGCTTACAGTTCTGAGACCATAAAATGTCCAAATCAAGGCACCATCAGGGATGTTTTCTCATGAAATTTAGCTACTTTTTATGCTAGTGTGTTGCCATATGGTAAAACAAGATAGCAGGTGATCTTTGCTGAGGTGTCTGTCTTACAATCTACCATCTCCAGGAGCTCAGCTGTGGGCCACCGGACTTTAAGCTTATCTCTTTAATAGCCAGAACTCTCAATCTCAAAGTGTTTCTTTCCCTTTGCTGAACTTGCAAGCAAGCTTGGAGTCCTCTCTCCCACATGATCAGGTCAAAAGGGCAGCTTCTTTTCTCTCTCATATAGCTGGACAAAATATAGACGATCATCCCTTTTCTTTGTGATGGTTTCTGCTTATATCAGACCATCAAGAGGGCAGAGAGTTAAGCTGAACCACAAGTCACTGATGTAACAAAAATAAAAAGGTCTTACATCCACTGGAATGGATTAGTTAAAAAACTTAATTTTCTCTTTTTGCGATTCAAAAAAGTAATTCAAACTGCCACAAATTTTGAACCAGGACCAACCTAAAATTTGGTTTCCAGAAATCTGAAGCAACTGATCAAAAAGTCCTGATTAGCAATCTGAACACATATACCTTGAGTTTAGAGCATTAGGTATTTATATCTGACCCTGGCACTAACAAGCTGCATCAAGATCCAGGGCTGCAGTCCCTACTGCTGTCTGTCATGAATCTGGGTAATGCAGATGGTAGCCCATTCATGTAGAGTGAAATTTACTGGTATTTGCCACAGTTTAGCAGTTTCTTCCTTCATCTCTTCCTTCAGGTCTTCCCAGATTTCAATTAGACTGTGGTTTCATAGTACTTGATCCCTATGGTTCCTACCTATTCAATCATTATGTTGGTGGAGGAACTGACACCTAGATCTTCCTATTCCACCATCATAGCAATATCTATCTCCAGATTAATCAAATATAAAACTAAAATATACCAATACTTATGGGATACAGTGAAGATGGTACTCAGAGGGATTTTTAGAGCTCTAAATGCTTACATTTAAAAAGAAAAAAAATCATGTATAAATAACCTAATTTCATACTTAAAGAAAATTCACTTTACTAAAATAGCAAGAGAAAAATTAATGAAAAGGCAGTAGAAGGAAAATATATTAAAGATTAAAGCAGAGGTGATTGAAATAGGAAATATAAAAAAATAAAATCAACAAAATCAAAAGTTTTTTGAAAAGACCAATAAAATTGACAAACTTTTAGGCAGAATGACAGAAAAAATAGACAGGACAAAAATGACTCAAACTGGGAATGAACGCAGGAATATAACTACAAAACTTAAAGACATAGAAATAATTATAAAATACTATGAGCAGTTACTTGTCACCAATGTAGAAAACCTAAATGAATTTAAAAATTCTTTGAAATGTACACATTATCTCCTCTGACACAAAAAGAAACAGAAAATCTCAGCAGATCTATTACAAGTAAAGAGATTGAATCAGTACTTGAACATCTATGAACAAAGAAAAATCCAGAACCAGATGCTTTAGTGCTTAATTATATGAAGCATTGAAAGATTTAACACGAATTATTCTCAAACACTTTCTTATATAGAAGTGCAGATTTTACTTCCAGAATCATCCTATTAGGCTAGCGTTACAATAATACCAATGCCAGAAGAATAACATAAACAATAGAAAATTACAGACCAATATCTCTTGAATATGGATGCAAAAATCCTCAGCAAAACACAGTAAAACAAATACAGCAGTATATTAATATAATTATGTGCATTATCATGTGGAATTCAAGGAATGCAATGATGGTACAACATAAGAAAATCTGTGTGATACAGAACATTAATAATATTAAAGATGAAAAACAAATTTTCATCTCAATTGATGCAGAAAGTCATTAGACAAAATCCAGCATCATTTCATAATATAAAAAGCTCAGAAATTTAGGAATTGAAGGGAATTTTCTCAATATGATAAAGATCTTTTCAAAAATCCAATGTAAATACATTCAATGTTGAAAGACTGAAAGCTTTTCCTATAACATCAGGAACAAGAAAAGTATGACTGCTGTCCACCATTATTTAATATCATACAAAGAGTTCTAACAAAAGCAATCAAATTCACCAAAATTGGAAAGAAGAAGTCAAGTTAACCATATTCAGAGATGACATGATGTTATATATAGAAAACAAACAAAGAAGAAATTTACTAAAACTAATGAATTCAGCAAAATTACAGGATTCAAGATAAACATGCAGAAGCCCATTTTTTTCTATACATGCATAGTAATTAATAACATGAAAATGAAATCAAGAAAACTATTCCATTTACAGTAGCACCTATAGGAATTCAAAATAATAAATGTAACAAGGAGGTGAAATAATTGTACACTAAAAACTAAAAAACATTGTTGCAGGAAATTAAAGAAGACATAAATAAATGAAAATATCCAATGTTCATAGACAGGAAGACTTAATATTGTTAATATTTAAGTAATGCAATCCATTATAATCCCTATCAAAATTACAGAAGGCTTTTTTGGAATAGTAAAAATTCTTATCCTCAAATTCATATGGAATTGCAAGTGGTTGCCAATAACCAAAGCAATCATAAAAAAGAATAACAAAACTTGGAGGGTTCACACTAAAACTATGGTTATTAAAACAACATGATATTTGCATAAGGATAGACATATAGATGAAAGGAATAGCTAATTTACCTCAGCCAAACACACTCAGATACCAAGCATGTGCTCCAGGTAGTCTCAAAACCAAAAGAACAGTGATCTATTATCATTGAAAAAGCTTGGTGAGATATCAATAGAGGCACCAGAGAGACACATAGCTACAGAGAGAAGAGGTAAAATCTAAGTCATCCCTTGTCAACAGGGAGTCTGTGAATATACCATTCACTGTGCCTTTTGAGGATTAACACCTGAGTCAAAAAGCTGTGTGTGAAATGCATGTTATTAAAATAGCCCAGCCAAGTTACCAAGCAAATAAGCAAAAAGAAACTAGTGCCAGAGGGAAGTTTTATTCACAGTTGCTACAATATACTATCTAAAATATGCAGATTTCCAAAAAATATGAGGAACATACAAAGAAATAGGAAAAAGTGACTCTTAAATATGGTAATAATGGTCAATTGAAACTGAATTTAAGGAGGTCCAGCTCTTTGACTTAACAAAGACTTCAAACAGCTATTATTAATGTTTAGAAACTAAAGGGAAGCATGTTTGAGAAATTAAAGGAAGTTGGGATTAAAATGTCCCACCAAGTAGGTAACAAGAAAAAGATGGAAATTATTAAAAACAACAACAACAACAACAACAAAGCAAATAGGACTTATATAGAATTAAAAAAAAAAAAACTGCAATAAAACAAATGAAAATATACCAAGGGGCCTGAAAATTAAGTTTGAGCTGGTAGAAGAAAGAATCAGTGAACCTGAGGAAATCTTGATAGAGAATATGCAATCAGCAAAACAGAGGGTTTAAAGAATTATGATAAATGAACAGAGCCTCAGAGAAATTTGGGACACTATTAAATGTACTAACATATGTGCATTGGGAGTAAAAGAAGAAGACAGAGAGAGAAGCCTATGAAAAATATTGAAAGAAATAGTGGCTAAAATCATTACAAATCTTTTTTAAAAATCATTAATTTATACATAATCACAAGAAGCCCAAACAAATCTAAGTAGGAAAACATAGTTTTCAACACCCATACACTCCATAGTCAAAGTGTTGAAATCCAAATTAAGAGAAAATCTTAGGAGCAAGAGAAAACAATTTATCATGTTAAAAGAGAAGTCAATGAGATTAACAGCTGAATTGTCTTCAGAAACAATGGAGGTCAAAAGAAAGTGGTATGATGTATTTAAAATACTGCAAAAAATATATAACTCCTGACCTAGTATACTATATAAAGCCAAACCTTCAAAATAAGAAATGAAGACATTAAAAATAGAGAATTACTGCTAACAAACCTGCCCTTAAATGAATAATAAAGGAAATTTGTCAGCCTGAAAGTTAGTTCCCTATACATATTTTACATCCAAATTAAAACAAAACTAAACAAAGAATTCTAGCGAAGGTAATTAAGTATACATAGTTTAAAATTAAATATAATTGCATATTGCATAATTTTTATGGTTTTTAACTAAATTAATATAACAAGTAATTTAATAAAACATTAAACATATACTTGTGATTATAACACCTAAGTATGCAATATATTTGAAAACATGGCATAAAAGAAGGGAGTAGGAAAAAAGCTCTATTGAAATATGGAAACAAAACCTGGCAAGTAACCCATACACAGTGGAATAAATAGATAATATACGAAATGTTAAAAAAAGAAGGTAAAATACCAAACTAAAATGCACACTTGTTACACGTTCTCATCTTAGGATAAAGAAAATAATATAATGTCAATTATAACACTGTTTGGAGTTATAAAGTATATAAATGAAGTATTGATAAGAGGAATACCACAAATGGAGAAGGAATAATTCTTAATTCTGTATAAGAATAAATTTTCTAGATCTCACTAGGAATAATTTATTATAAATATGAAGAAGATTCTGATAAGTAAGGTGTATATTGTAATCCTTAGAACAACCCTAAAGAAAATTAAGAAAAATAGTTAAAAATTTTAAAGTTATTATAATGTTACACTAAAATATTCATTTAATGGAAAAGAAAACAGTAAAAGTAACAGATTAATAAAAGTGTAATACATAGAAAATATGTGAATGGAAGTTTTAAATCCAACCATATCAATATCAATATTATATCTGAATGCATTAAATATCTAATCAAATATCAAATATTGTTAGACAAGATCCAACTAAATGTTGTTTGTCTATAAGAGAATCATTTTAGATTAAAACATGCAAAATGTTGAAAATGAAAATGATAAGAAAACATTTACTATACAAGCTTCAACCAAAAGAGTTAGATGGTTATACCAAAATCGCACAAAACAGAATTTAAAATAAACAAAAAAGGTCACTAGAGTCAATAAGTGGAATTTTATGTTGATGAAAGAACCAATCAATCAGGAAAATGTTAAAATTATAAATATGTTATATCTAAGTAGAGAAGTTTTAAATATATTAAACAAATATAAATTTGAAGAAAGACTAGGCAACCCAAAATATTAGTTGTAGATTTCACTCCCCTCTTTCAAAAATGGATAGAATCATTTGGCAGAAGAGCAAAAATTATATAGAAGCAAATACATTTTTAAAGAACCTAGACTAATAGAACATTGAAGCCAATAATAGAAGAATACACACATTCTTCTTATGCTCACATTAATCATTCTCTAAGAGAATATATGAAAGCTGATTTTACAAGCTTCAAAAAATTTGAGGATTGAAACATGCAAAGTATGTTTTATGACTACAATAGAACTAAATTATAATTGAATAACTTAATTAAATGAAGGAATTTCATAAATATGTGGATATTAAACAACATAATACGAATTAACAAATTATTTAAAAAATAAGAAAGGAAACTAGAATGTATGATATACATACAAATGAAAACATCACACTAAAAACTTGTGATAAACAGCCAAAGCAGTGCTTAGAGAGAAGTTTTTAGCTCCAAAGCAGATATTTAAAAGGAAGCAAGAAGTAATATTAATAGTAATGTAATTGTCGACTGTAAGAAAGTAGAGACTGTATAGATTTCTAAACTTAAAACAGGCATAAGGAAGGAAAATATTTTAAAATGGGGCAGAAATAAATTAGACAATAGAAAAAATAGAGGTTAATGAAACAAAAATTAGATTCTTTGAAAAGATCAATAAAACTGAAAAAGCCAAGTGCTAGACTGGTCATGAAACACAGAGAGAAGACTCAAAGTATTAAAATCAGAAATGAAAGAGGGGACATCACCATTAATCTCTCAGAAATAAAGAGAAATGTAATCAGTACCATTAACAATTATATGGCAACAATTTAGATAACTTAAATGATTCAGAAAATCTATGAAACTGATTTAAGAAAAAATATAGAATCTGAGTAGATTTATAACAGCTAAACAGATTGAATTAGTAATTTTAAACTTCCCACAAAATATCGAAAGACTTTTTGACTAAATTGGTGAATTCTATTCAACTTTTAAATAATTGTCACCAATTTATCACAAATCATTCCAAAAATAGAATAATAGAAAACACTTCCCAGCTAATTCTATGAAGTCTGTATTGCATTGATACCAAAATCAGGCAAAAAAAATATCCCAAACAATGAAAATTACAGATCATTATCTCTTACAAAAAATGCAAAATCCTCAACAAAATATTGGCCATTGTAACCGTTGGCCAATTTAATGTAATTATGAATTCCAAAAATATATTTGGATCATGTTTGTAAACTGATCTGTCAATCTAGGCATGATTGGGTTATGATTAGGACATTGAGCCCTACCCCTTGGTGGGTGGGGAATCAAATATAAAAGGCAAGGCAAAGAACAGAGTAGAAGCAGTCTTTGAGAAGCAGCTTTGATATTTGAAAGAAGGCCCCAGGAGAAGAGAAGCAAGCCATTCGCCTGATCGCCTACAGCTGTCCTTGTGGAGGAAACAAGAGCTAAGCCTGGAGAGAAACGCATCCCTGGGAAGAGAGGAAGGCAAGAAGCCTGTACTCTGGGCAAACGTTGGCAGCTGTCTTGCTCCAACACGTGACAATGGACTTTGGTGAGGGAAGAAACTTGTGCTTTATGGCCTGGTAACTATGGACTTCTACCCCAAATAAATACCCTTTGTAAAGACCAACCCATTTTTGTTATTTCACATTAGCACCCCTTTGGCTGACTAATACAGAATCGGGTACCGAGGAGTGGGGAAGTGCTTTTGTAATTAGCAAAATTTTGGAATGGTTTAATAAATGGGTAAGGTATTTTTTGGAAGAGTTGTGAAACACTTGATGGAAAAGGCCTAGATCACTTTGAAGTGACCATTGATAGTATTATGGACTCTAAAGAGACTTTCTATGATGCCTTAGAAGTAAATGATGAAGCTCTTATTGGACACTGGAGGAAAGGCGATCCATGTTTTAAAGTTGTAGAGAACTTAGCAAGATTAACTCCTGGTGTTATATGGAAGACAGAATTTGAAAATGGCCAACCAGAGCATTTGGCTGAAGAACTTTCCAAGCTAAATTTGGAGAATGTGTCTTGGCTTCTCCTTGAAGCTTATAGCAAAATACAACATCAGCTAAATACACTAAGGACTGAACTTTTGGGCACAAAGAAAACAGAAACTGATTCCAGAACTTCCAAGTTTCTGGAAATCAATTTCCCAGATGAAATGTCCTATTTGAAGACTTTACTAAACTTGGAACCCGTAACTCAGAATTGAAGATGCAGTTATCTCGGAAAGAGTTATGGAAAGTCTTACTGTCTGATGGCATGGACCCCTGCTTCCTGCATGCTAAACCAACAAAGTTTTTAAGAGCTATATGAACAAAACCACTGTCAACTTGGACAAAAGAGAACATGGAAAGGAGAGATTGAAGGAGAATCAGGTTTAAGAAGAAAACCGTGGAAGCAGAGAACTGAACTTAAGATATCTCCTTGGGCCAAGAAAGGAGCCCCACCCATGTGTACAGAGAGGGTGCATTTTCTCCAGCAGTTGAAGAGGGTGTATGTCCCCACCCAATGTTCTGGGAGAGTTTTGCCACCCCAGGTTGCGGGGGGGGTGGAGCACATTCCTCAAAGATTAGGGCGGTTAAGGTCAACACCCCATAGGTCTGAGAGGGGTGTACCTGTCCCCCATGGATTAGAGAAGGCCAGGTGGTCAACCCATTGCTCTGAGAGGGTTGAACCTGTTTGCCAAATGTTAGGGGGAATGTTGTCTTCACCTCACTGTACTGGGGGGCTAAGACTCTAACCAAAAGATTGGATAAGGTGTGGCAATCACCCCAACACTCTTGGAGGGTAAGGTCTGGATCTTGGCTGACACCCAGATGCTTGATGAGGGTGGAACCAAGAAAATGGCCATTGGACAGCCTGTGGAAAGGGTGGGTTCCCATGTGGCCCCAAGGAGAAGAAACCAATGTCTTAAGAATGACTCTCAAACTTTGAAATCGAATGGAGGATGCCCTGCAGGTTTACTGAACTGTAGAGGATCCATGACTCATGTTTAACATCCCAATTTCTTCTTATGATATTGAAAATGCTTATCCTTTGTTTTTCCATTTGTGTATTGGAAGCAGTTAAATGGTTTTGTAAGTTTCAGTGGTCTATAGCAGATGGGACTTTGCCTCAAGATGAACTGTATTTCTTTAAAATGATTATGGTATCCTTTTGTTCTGGCATTGTTACTGATTTAAGTTTTTTTGAATACTGTAATGTATTTTTGGAATTCAGAGGGTGGAGTGTAACCGTTGGCCAATTTGATGTAATTATGAATTCCAAAAATATAATTGGATCATGCTTGTAAACTGATCTTTCAGTCTGGGCATGATTAGGTTATGATTAGGGCATTGAGCCCCATCCCATGGTGGGTGGGGAATCAAATATAAAAGGCAAGGCAGAGAACAGAGTAGAAGCAGTCTTTGAGAAGCAGCTTTGATGTTGGAAAGAAGGCCCTAAGAGAAGAGAAGTGAGTCATTCGCCTGATCGCCTACAGCTGACCTTGTGGAGGAAATAGGAGCTAAGCCCGGAGAGAAACACAGACCCAGGAAGAGAGGAACCCAAGAAGCCTGAACTCTGGGCAAATGTTGGCAACTCTCTTGCTCAAACACGTGACAATGGACTTTGGTGAGGGAAGAAACTTATGCTTTATGGCCTGGTAATTATGGACTTCTACGCCAAATAAATGCACTTTATAGAGACCAACCCATTTTTGGTATTTCACATTAGCACCCCTTTGGCTGACTAATACAGCCATCTAAACCCAGCAACATAATAATAAGATTATACACCAAGACCAAGTGTCATTGATATAAAAAATGCAAGGTTAGGTTAACATGCATAAATCAGATACTGTAATACACTATGCTAAAAGAATAAAAGTAAACCCCAACTTCATTTCAATAGATTCTGAAAAATCCATGACCACAAACAAAAGATTTCATGATAAAAATGCTCAAAAAAGTGAGAATGGAAGGGAATTTCCTCAATATTATAAAATACATCAATTAAAATTTACAAATACTATCATTCATAATAGTGAAAGTCTGAATTCATTCTCCTTAAGATCAAGAATAAGGCAAGGATCCCTTAGAGCCACTACTATTCAACATTGTACTTGAGGTTTAAACAGGGAAATTAGTCAAGAAAAAGAAATAAATGGGATCTATATTGGAAGAAAAGAATTAATCATATCTCTTCTTACGTATGACATTCTCTTGTAAAGAATAAATCTAAAAAGTCAACAAAAGTACAATTATAATAAATGAGTTCAACATATATATATATAGCCACATCTTCAATATATAAAATTCAATTGCATTTTTACACACTAGCAATTAAAAATCTGAAATAGAAATTAAGAAAAATTTCATTTACAATAATATAACAATGAAAAACAATTATGGATAAATTTAAAAGAACTATAAGATTTGTAAACTGAAAACTGCAAAGCACTATAGAAAGAATATAACATTATCTAGATAAATGAAAAGACACCCAATGTTCATGGAATAGAAAACTTAATGTTGTTAAGATAGTAATACTCTCCAAATTTACCTAAAGATTCATAACATATTCAATCCCCAGCATCTGCATCTCAGATGGATGTTTAAAACAATAAACTCATCTTAAAATTCATTTCAAAATGAAAGGGAGCCACAATAGCCTAAGGAATCTTGGCAAGCAAGAGTAAAGTTGGATGACTCAGACTTTGACATTTAAACTTACTGAAAAGCTAAGAAATCAGGATTTTGTTATTTTAACATCAGCATAGATATAAAAATCAATGAAATAGAGTTGTGAGCCCATAAATAGATACTTATAATAATAGTTAATTGATTTTGGACAAGGTTTCCAATACAATTCAATGAGAGAAAGAATAGTTTTCTTATTCTGTTCTGGACCATGGGCTATCCTCCTTCCTTAAAATCTTAATTAACACAAAAATCAACCCAAAGTGTATCATAGAATTTAATAAAGGAGCTGTATCACAAAATAATTAGAAGAAATTATAGGAGTAAATATTTATTATCTTGGTTTATGTAGTGGCAAAAAGGTAATTCAGCAGAAAATGGATAGACTTTTCAACAAATGAATCCAGACCAGTTGTGTATTCTGCTTTGCAGTGACCCCTTCTTAATCTTATTTCATCAAAACTCAGTTTAAACATTCCACGAACATACAGGGCTTCTAAGTGCCCCTCCTAATGTAAATCAGATCCTCTGTGATTCTCCTGCAACACCTCCTTCTGATTGTTCTTTTGTCTTTCTTACCATTTACATCACCTTGCAGTTACAGGTTTGCATATCATTTATTTTGTATCAGACACACAAATGTAATGGAAGCACCAAACACTGTTTTACTCTCCTGTATACAACTGGAAACATGCTTCAAACATCCATGTGCACACAGAGACACAACTCACTAGATAGTTTTATATGAGTGAGTGAATAAAATAATGAATGAATGGTAGATGCATTGATTTAAATTACTTTGGATCTTAGAGAACAGAGGGCATTCTGCAATTTTTATTTCAATGTATTTTATATTCTTATATTTTACTTTTCTTTAAACCACTTGTTCCTACAATGAGAAATGTTTTACAGGGAATGCCTGAGAAAGCAATTTAGCTTCTAAAACTCAAAAATCCAAGTCTTTTGTTCTATGGACTTATATCTCATGAGGGAAAGTGGAAAAGTTTGTTGTTATCCCTTAAGGTAGATAACACCCAAGCTCAGTGACATTGAATGCAGATCACTTAAGAATATCTCATGCCCAGTGAAGCTAGGATAGACATGTGGTACTGTGAGCAGGGGACTGAAGGCAATTCCTCTTTTATGAGCTTGCTCTTTATTTATTTGTATTCCTCAGTATAGTGTAAGTGGTCAAGAAATTATCTGTCTTATCAGCAGCTGGTTATAAAATCAAGAAATAGACTTACCATGGAATAAACCCCAGAACTAATATCTTAAAACAGGAAATCAGAGAAAAAGACAAAATACAACTGGAAATGATTGCCACTTAAATGAAGAGGATAAAAATCTGGAAAAGAACAAAGAATAAGAACAAAAGTGGACATACCAAAAAAAGCCTTTAAAAATCATCTTAAAAATGCTCAGAGAGTTGAGGGAAAATACATAGAAAGAACTCAATTATATCAGGAAAGCAAGGTTTATCAGTAAGAGAAATAAGTAAAGAGAGAAATTTTAAAAAGGAAGCAAACAGAACTACTGGAAATGCAGACCATAGTAACTGAAATGAAAATTTCTTTGGAGAGTTTTAAGACCTGAATGGAGCCAGCAGAAGAAATGATAAGTGAACCTGAACACAAGTCATTTGAAATGAGATGAAATCGAGTAGAAAGAAAAAAGAAATGTTAAAAAAGAAAATAAAGACAGCTATGGGATACCATTAGTGACACCAATATAGATATTATGAGTATCAAAGAAAAAAAAGAGAGAAAGGATCAGGAGAAATATTGCAAGAAATAATGACAGAGAACCTCCTCAAATTAGGAAAAGATGAGAATATGCACATCCAAGAATCTCAAAGAACACTAAACAGGATAAACATGAAGAAATATGTCCATCACATATTGTATCAAATACAAAAGACAAAGAGAGGGCTCTGAAAGCAGCAAGTAGTGTGTTATGTACAAGGAAGTCCAAATTAGATTGTCAACTTCTTATCAGAAACGTTGGAGGAAAGAAGGTAGTTGGCTGAAAGAAAACTGCAGGTAACTAAGAATTTTATATCTGGTGAGATACTCTTTCAAAAATGACAGGGAGACTAAGGCATTCGCAGGTAAAAACTAAAACCGAAGGCTTTCATCACCACTAAATCTACCCTAAAACCAAGGCTAGTTGGAAGATGGCATCAGAGTAGTTAAGCAGGGCTCAGCTCTTTCACAAAAACAATAGAGGAAGTGCCAAAAGCCTATCCAAGGGAGCTGCTTTAGGGATCTGCAGACCAAGGGGAGTGCTGCCCATCATCCAGGAGTGAGAAGGACAGAGAGACTATGAGGCCTAATGAAAAATATGAATTACTTGCCCTTATGGCTGGGAACAGCACATATACCTCAAACTCAAGGCAAATAGCCTAGGTAAAACCCTTGGTTCAATTCAACCAACTGAGTGGGGAAAGAATATTCACCTCCCTAAGAGGAAGAGATATCTGGAGAAGGGCAGAGAGTGATTTCTCTTCAGTGAGTTTGGCCAGCTGAGCATCCTTTGAATCTCAAAAAATATACCCTACCAGAACTAAAGTGGCCCCAGTGGGAGGGAAAGAGGGGTCAGATCAGGCAAGCAGTTGCACACAACTGCCCTTGAAGAGAGAGGAACTAGGTCAGTGAGGAACTAGGTCAGTGAGGAACTAACCAGTCCAGGAGAGATAAGTAAAATGTTAGAAGCCCAACTGGCCTAAAGGAAAAGAGGGCAGGGAGAGCCAGATAACCTTATAGAAGCCTACCTAACCTGTGGAGTGAAAGTAGCTCAGTGTAGGAATGGTTCTTTCATATACTACATCCCAGTACCTCCTAAGAGAAGAGATCCAGAGTGATCCACTAAGTTATCGGGCACCCAGCCAATACCATGTGACAGGGAACTTATAGACTGAGATTTTTGTTTTATGTTTTTTGGTCTGTTATTTTATATTTTTTATAATTTTTATTCTTTATTTTATTCACTAAAACCAGTTACGTCATATGTGGAGGGCAGGTTGCAGGGTTATTGATTGATGAGCACCAGCAACCAGGGACAGTTCTTAAAGGCCTAAGTGGGAAGCCTGTCTTCCTGGATTGATTTTGTTCTTTGTTTGTTGATTTTTCTCTTTCTTGATTTCATTTTATTTTATTTTGGCTACTTTTACTCTTTAGTTCTTAATTTCTTTGCTTTCTCTCATTCTTCCCTGTTCTTTTGCTTTTCTTTCATTCCACATTCTCTTACTTGGTCCTCATTTTTTTATTCTTCTTCTTATCCACTTTCCAGTCTTGTACTTTATTCTATTTTTTTTTCTTGTTTCATTTTTTCATTCCACCATTTTTATTGTTATTCCTATGTATTTTTTGTCATCTTTCACTTTTATTTTTTTTCCTGGCTCTTTTATATGTCCATTTTTAACTTTTTAATTATTACTTTTATTCTTTTTCTCTCTTATCTCTTTCATTTTAAATGGTCTTAATTTTTTTTAAGGGAACACAGACAAAAGAAGGTTATATAGTAAGTGGAACCAGATGTCAAAGAGGAATCTAACACAAAACAATACAAAATAAAACCCAA
>JAQZBX010077443.1:0-14272 GCA_029593785.1 Cabassous unicinctus | reverse complement strand
AAAAAAAAAAAAAAAAAAATCAGATATGCAAATCAGCAGGAAAATATGATTTATAATGAAAAGAAAAATCAACCAATTGAACTGATACAAATGTTAGAATTAGCAGCCAAGGATATTAAAACAGGTATTATAATTGTATTCCAAAAGTTAAGTGGAAACATGGAATATATAAAAAAGCTACAAATCAAACTACTGGAGATAAAAAGCTACAATGTGTGAGATAGAAAATTCACTGGATGGGAATTAACATGAGATTAGACGTTGCAGAGGAAAATATTAGTGAATCTGAAGAGAGCAAAATAAATGATTCAAATGAAACAGAAAAATAGACTGAAAAGAAACTGAGCACCAGTGAGCTGTGGAAACATTTCAAGAAACCCAACATACATGTTATTCAAGTCCCTAAAAAAAGAGGTGGGGTGCAAAGGACAGAATACAATATCTGAAGAGATAATGGCCAAACAGGTTTCCAAAATACTTCCTTATGAATCTAAAAAACTATGTACGACTGGTATGAGGAAAACTACAAAACAAAGACCACCAAATGGGAGACACACTAGGTTCAAGAACTGAAAGCTCAATACTGTTGAGGCATCAATTCTCCCCAAATCTGCATGCTCAATGCAACTACAATCGAGATCTCTGCAGGGTGTTTCGGATAAGACAACCGGACTCTAAAATTTACATGGAAAGGCACAGAATGAGAACAGCCAATATGATTTTGAAAAAGAACAAAGTGGGAGAATTCACACTACCTGATCTAAAAATTCACTATAAAGTGACAATAATGAAGATAGTATATTTGCCAACAGAGAGGTGTACAGATCAACGGAAGAGAACAGAGTCCAGAAATAGATCCACATAGATGGACAACTGATATTTGATAAAGGTGGGGAAAAAAAAAAAAGGCAATTTGACGGGGCAATGGTTAGTCTTTTCAACAAATACTATAACATTTGGACATCCACATGCCAAAAAATGAAGCTTAGTCACATTAGATCATACACTTAAACATAAAATGTATAAACTTTTAGAAGAAAATACTGTAGGAAATCCTTGTGATATTGGGTTCAGCAAAGATTTCTTAGATTCAATGCCAAAAGCATTAGCCATAAAAGAAATAAACTATAAATCAAATTTCCTCTAAATTAAACACTTTTGCTCTAGAAGAGATACTGTTAAGAGAATGAAAAGACAAGTCATGGACAGAGAAATGATTTGCAAATCACTTATTTGGCAATTTATATCTGGAATATGTAAAGAACTCTCAAAATGCAGTAAGAAATAAGTAAATAATCCAATTTAAAATGGGAAAAGATTTGAACAGGTATTTCATCAAAGAAGATACAGGTGACAAGCACAGCAAAAAACGGTCAGCATCTTTAGTCATGAGGGAAACTAAAACCAAGCAAGGTGGAAAGACCACACCAAAGGATGATGAGGCCATGGCTCATCCACAACTCTCATGTGTGGGTTAGTGGGAGAGCAAAAACCGTCCGGCTCTTCTGGAAAACAGTACTGACCATGTGACCCAGCGATCCCACTCCATGGTGTTTACTCAGGTTAAATGAAAACCTAGTTCAGAGCTTGTACGTGAATCTCATATGCATTAGGTTATGTGGAAGAAGCTAGACTCAAAAGGCTACAATAAGTGAAAGAATCAGTTTACATGGATTCCGGAAAAGAAAAAACAATAGGGATAGAGAACTGATTCGTGGTTGCCAGAGATAAGGGGAGGGGGAGGGTCTGCCTACAAAGGAGCAACATGAAATTTTGGGGTGAGTGTATTAGTCAGCCAAAGGGCTGCTGGTGCAAAGTACCAGAAGCCTGTTGGCTTTTATAAAGGGTATTTATGTGGGGTAGAAGCTTACAGTTACCAGGCCATAAAGGGCCCAATTCAAGGTATCATAAGAGGTACTTTCTCACCTAAAGTCTGTGGCCACAAGTTGACGCAAGATGGCGGGCAATGGCTGCGAGGGTTCAGCCTTCCTCCTTCCTCTTGAGGCTCCATGGTCCCAGCTTCTTTTGATCACAGCTGTAGGCTGGGATAAGGCTAGTCTCTCTCCCTGGAGCTCGTTTTTTTCCAGGCTCAGATGCTCTGTTCTCTCCACCAGATCAGCTGTAGACTATATCAGGCTCAACTCTCTTCCCGGGCCATATCTACGAAGCATTCTCTCTTCCTGTGTATCTGCTTCTGGGTGTCGACTTCCGACTTCCATGTGAGAGTCTGTTTTAACAGCCTAAGGGGGCTGGGACTCAATGCTGAGTCATACTCTAATGACGTGGTTGAATCAAAGCCCTAATCTTAACATAATTTAATCAGACATCTCAGCTGAATCTAATACAACCAGAGAAAGAGACCAGTTTACAAACACAATAAATATGCACAAACCGTGCATATTTAAAGTGTGGTTTATTAAGTTTAAAACATGTATCCATTTGTGAAGCTGTTATCATGATCAAGATAATGGGCATATTCATCATCCCCCAAAGCTTCCTAGTAGCCTCTTGAACAAAAAATACACATAAATTGAAAGAAAAACTACTATTACTTTTATTTCATTTTTTTTTAATCACAGCAATCATAAAAAACGCACCTTCACAAATACATGACATCACTATCTATTGTGCTTTGAAGCTGTATGGACCCCAGAAAAACTTTTCTTAAAGTTAATCCATTCCTGTGGATAGGAACCCATTGCAAGTAGGACCTATTGAAGAGGCTACTTCAGTTAAGGTGTGACCCACCTCATTCAGGGTAGGTCTTAATCCTGTAACAGGAGACCTTTATAGTAAGAATGAATACACAGAGAGAAAGCCACAGAAGCAAGCAGCTGAAATCAACAAAACCCAGAAGGGAGGGAGAGGCCAGCAGACACCGCCATGCGCCTTGCCACGTGGCAGAGGAGCCCAGGGTCGCCGGCAGCCCGTCTCTGAGAAGAAAGCACTGCCTTCATGATGCCTTGATTGGGACATTTTCTCCACCTCAAAACTGTAAGTGAATAAATTCCTATTGTTCCAGCCGAACCATCTTCACGGAATCTGCTGTAAGCAGCCTGAGAAACTACAACACTATCTAACGTTGAAGCTGACTGACTTGACGCCAGTTGCTGTGCGTCTCCCTGAAAATGCAAAATATCCCACAGTGTCCTTGGAGAGTTTGCTGCACTCCCCTGGGGCGTCTCGGCACAGTTTGGGGAACACGGTGGTAGCCTGTTAACGTTAGCTGGAGATGGGCAGTAGGTTTAGAACTGGAAAGGGGTGGAGAAAGGAAAAGCCTAAGCTTTTCTGTGTTTTTGTATTTGTTTCATTTGTTACAATAAGCATGGCTTTCTTTTGTTATTTAAAAACATCAAACAAAACAAAGAAAAACTCTCTCAAAATAAATTTCCAAAAAATGGTTCATGGACATTTAAAGTTGAAAAATTCATTTTCTCATTTCAAAATATATTTTATTTTTAAATCTACCTTTAGTTCATCAGTGACATCAACTCTTCTTTAACCCATGTTATTTTACCTTTGGTAATTATCCCTTGAAATAAATTCATACACTATTTGAAACGTCATTGGTTAATTTACTACCCCCTTTAATTCCAAAAATTCTTTCCTGTCCTGTTTCAAAGCCATCTCTCCCTTACAAGTAACACTCTCCAGAACACACCGTACATGTCGGATCTGAAGACGGAAGAGGAGAGTGCTCACGGCCGTCTCTGAGTGGAGCACAGGACAGCCTCCTGGGCACTGCGCATGGGGTCTCCCCAGGGCCCGGGCCATCGAGGCCAAGCAGAGCTCCTGTGTCTTTAATGGAAATAACCCTAAGCCTGAAGGGAAAGAAGGCGAGAGCGTCAACAGCCGGCCATTGACAATCAGTGTGGGCTGCATTAAGAGGAAGGTGGCTTTTCCTAGAAACCCAAAGTGGGCTCTGATAACAGCAGTGCTTTCACTACACTGCACAGAAAGAGGCTTTTTTTTTTTTAAGAATCTTTATTGATTTTTTTATTACAAATGTGATACATGATTAAAAATTTTTTAAATTACAAAAATCTGTAGTAAAAGGGGCAAGTTTACATAATTATACTATCTGAAGGCAGCTACTATGAACAGCCTGTACTATATCCCTCTAGACTTATTTTCATAATAATCTATTTATGAAATGGAATCACTAAGTCAGTCCCTGGTGTGAATGACGCTGCAGAGTTGTGTAACTGTACTGAGCATAGTATTCACAACTTGCTTCCTCTTAATCTTGACTGTACTTCTCTTTATTTATAAGGTTACAAACATTAAAGCACACTTCAGATCATGTATTTTCAATCCCTCAGTCACTCTTTAAACTAATTGTCTAAATAAGGAAACAGAAAAGTTAAGTAACCTCTGGGTATCACAGTCTGGAACAAGAGCTGGAAATGGCCCGACGCCGACCTGAAGAGGGGAGGGTGCACCGAGGGGGCTGCCTGGTGGAAGCTCAGCCCTGGGGACACTGGAGGAAGGAGGCGGGAGGCGCTGGAATGCCAGCTTTGCACGTCTCCCCTTTAACCCTAACTGCTCTGCAGGCTATCATTCTATCTGCTTGTCTGAATACAACCAGCCAACGGAAAGCTGGGTAAGCACTTGATGGTTTTACCTGCCTGGACCTTCTTTTGGGAAGTCCCGGCCCTCGCTCCACCGTGTCATTCTGGTAGGCACGAGACCGAGCTGGGCCGAGACCGCAGCACCCACCTCCCTAGCTCGGAACGGCAGGTGCCTCGCAGGCAGCAGGCCTTTCCTGGCCGGGAGCCACCTCCTTGCAGGTTAGCTGGGGTAGCGAAGCCCGAGGATGCAGGGAGGAGAAAGGCGAAGGGAGCCCGAAGGCCGCTCCCTCTGGATCTGCGCACTTGTCTGTGAGCTCCCCAACATCTCCCTAATAAATTCCCCTTTGGGCTTGAATGATTTTGAATTGGGCTTCTGTCCCTTGTCACCTAAAGAACTCTGAATAAAAGTAACATTCAAACCCAGACCTTCTCCCACCGGAGTCCACACTCGTCCCTGAATCACCATGCCAGAAACTTGCTCTTCCCTCCTCTCTCCAAACTGCTCGTTCAAGCCCATCACCAGATCTTTTTACCTTCTTAAGGTCGCTGAAGTATGCCTGTTTCCGTCTTCACAGACATCCCTTCTCCTGAAGCATTCCAGCAGTCACTTTACATCTCCACAATCCCAATTCCTCAGGTTCCAGAAAGCTCTCCATGATTTAGATTCCAGCCTCATCCCATCTGGAGCGCTACGCTTTGGTCACACCCAAACATGCCTTGCTCTGGCCTCAGCAGCTGGCGTGCGCCCTCGGCCAGCAGCTCTCTGGGCTCGTTCCTGTCCACGTGCTCGCGCCAGGCCTGGCGACGGCCTCTATCCCAGCGCTCCCCCTCGGTCTGTGCCCATCCGCTTACCCATCTGGTCTCACTGATTCCTTTCCTGATCCTAGGTTATGCTCATCTGTGACGGCTACGAACTAGTCTGAATGCCCAAGTCTATGCAGAGAGCTCCACCTTACACATTTACTGAGCAGCTGTGCTGAATTCAGTGGCCGAAAGACAAGACCACAGCAAATCTTTCTCTTAAGGACCCTGTAACCCAGAGGAAGTTAGAAAGAGCTGCTACTGGCATTCTGTGAGGGATTTAAGATTTAAGCTGGGAGGGGGCACGGTAGGAAGGTTATTTAGAACAGTGGCTCTCGAACTTTTGGCATTATTAAGAGTAACATGGAGCGCATGTAAAAACAGACTGCTGGGGCCCATTTCCAGAGTCTGGTTCAGTGGGTTTGGGGTAGGACTCAAGAGTCTACATTTCTAACAAGCTCCCAGGTGATGCTGACCCTATAGAAAAGCAGTTCTTAAACTTTGCAGTCTCGGGACCCATTTATATTCCTAACAATTACTGAGAACTTCAAAGAGTTTTTGTTTATGACAGTTTTATATATATATATATATAGATAGATAGATAGATAGAGTTTTAGAAATTAAATGAGAAAATTTTAAAATATTAATTCATTTAAAAACTCCATTACATGTTAATATAAATAGCATTTAGGAAAATTCATTTTCAAAAACAAAAACAAATTTAGTGAGAAGAGTGGCACTGTTATTTACATTTTGCAAATCTCTCTAATGTCTGACTTAATAGAAAATGACTGGATTCTCACATCTCCTTCTGCATTCAATCAATTTGTGATAAGAAAAACCTGGTCTCACACAGATACACAGTTGGAAGAGAGAGTATTTTAATAGCCCTTTCAGATCATTGTGGGCTTCTCTGATACTAAGCAAAACTCATCAAGTGACAGTTTATTAAAGGTGAGCTACCATGTGGAATCTGAAACCTTATCAATGGCTGAAATCCAGGGGCCTCTCTTGCACTTTGAATGGTCCTTCTGCCAAGGCATGGTTTTGTGACACTATTTGCTGGTCATTTGGAAAGTAACGGTTCACTGAACCATGCAGCTCTTGAGGGTCGGCTTGCTTTGCGTCCTATCTGTTGTGCCCACTGTCTACCTCTCCAGGAGAGCCTGTGGCACCGGGAAGCTGAAGCTCACACTAGCTATTACAATTTTTCCAAAATTCAGATTTTCACTTGAAAGCTTGAATTTATCATTCACAACAAACACTGTCGGTTGGTTCTTTTTTTTTTTTTTTTTTTAAAGATTTATTTATTTATTTATTTATTTATCCCCCCCTTGCTGCTTGTGCTGCTGTGTCCATTCGCTGTGTGTCTTCTCCGTGTCTGCTTATCTTCCCTTTGCTGTGAGGTCTTGCCGCATCAGCCCACGGCGCCGTGCGAGCCGGCCTGCCCTCACAAGGAGGTGCCGGGAAGCGAACCCGGGGCCTCTCATATGGTAAACGGGGGCTCTATCCATTGAGCCACACCCGCTTCCCATGTCAGTTGCTTCTTTAAAGGGACTCTCTTTGTTCATTTTTTGAATAAATGCCTGCTAAACATTGAAGTCTGAACGGCCAGTCTTTCCGTCACTCTTTCTTTAACTAAAAACGATGTTCTATGATGAAAGCAATTAGTTCCTCTCCTAAAGTTCTTACCTTGGGGTCCACTGCAGGCTCTAAGGGACTTAAACCCTCTGAAATTACATGTAAAACATGGTTCATTTTTCAGATTTTCTAAGGGTCCAATCCAAAAAGTTTATTCTTTAAAGAATGTATTTCTCCTTTTGTTATTTGTATTTCTTTCTTTTTTTTTTTTTAGATTTTATTTCTCTCTCCCCACCCCCTTGCTGTTTTTCGTTTGTGTGTCTGTCTTCCTCGTTTCTTTACGAGGCTCTGGGAGCCAGACCCAGGACCTCTGACGTGGGAGGGAGGTGCCTAATCACTTGAGCCACCTCCGCTCCCTGCTTTTGTTCAGTCTCTCATTATGTTTTTCTTCCCCGTGTCTCTTGTTGTGTCAGCTCGCCGCACCTGCCCTCATGTCAGCTTGTTGTCTTCTTTAGGCAGCACTGGGAAACTCTGCTCCCTGCTTTGTAGTGTCTCTGTTTTTTCTTCTTGTGTCTCTTGTTGTGCCAGATTGCTGTGCCTGCCTGTCACGCCAGCTCGCTGTCTTCTTTAGGAGGCACGGGATCTGAACCAGCGACCACTCATGTGGTAGGCGGGAGCCCAGTCTCCTGAGCCACATCCGCTTCCCTACTTTGTGTTTCTTAAAAGCTACAGTAACACTGGCTTTGCTATCAGTAATTTTTTTGGTCACTGTATTTTTTTATTTTATTTTATCATGTTTTATTTTCATTTTTTATTGGAGAAGTTGTGAGCTTACAAAGCAATCATGCATAATGTGCAGAATTCTCATAAATCATCCCAGTATTTTTATTATAAGAAAAATACCTATAACCAAAAAACAAATTAAGTAGTAATTAAGTGAAAAAGCAGACGGCTGGTTATATTGAAAGTAAGACTGAAATGAAAAGATAATGAAGCTTATGTAATTTAGGCCTGAGAAACTAAATACTGAGAATTTTTTCCCCTGGATATTGCTCCTTTTTTTACCCTCTCTTTCTGAACCTCAGCTTTTTAAATCGGGAAAATAAAAGGATCAGGCTTCATGGTCTGTAAAATTCATCCTAAGATTAAATCCAAAGATGCCTGATTAATTGAGTAGTAAAAAATACACAGCACACGTGAAAAGATGCTCAGCATCAGTCGTCAGGGAAACGCAAACTGAAACCACAATGAGATTCCACTGTGCACCTACTAGGATGGCTGTTATCAAAAACACATGCAATATTAAGTGTTGGCAAGGAGGTGAAGTTGGAACCTCATCCACTGCTGGTGGGAATATAAAATGGTGTACTCTCTTTGGAAAACAATTCGGAGGTTCCTCAAACAGTTAAACACATAGAGTTGACAAATGATTCAGCAATTCCACTCCTAGGTATAAATCCATGACAAAGGGAAAAAACAAAAGAAAACACGCCCACACAAAAATCTGAACATGAATGTTCATAGCAGCTTACTCCTAACAGCCTGAAAGTGGAAACAACCTGAGTGCCCATCAACTGATGAATGGAATATATTCTGGCAATAAAAAGAAATGCAGTCCTGATACATATATGCTACAGCACAGATCAACTTTGAAAACATTTCACCATTGAAAGAAGCCAGCCACAAAAGACCACATGTTACCTGATTCCATTCATGTGACACGCGCACACGGGCAAATCCACAGAAGCAGAAAGCACATTAGTGGCTGCTGATGGCTAGGGGGAGAGGGTAGGGAGGAATGGCAGTGACTGCCAAAGGGTTTCTTTTAGTGGGGAAGAAAATGCTGTAAGATCAGATGTGATGATGGCTGACCAATCATTTGAATGTAATAAAAGTCAGTGAATTGCACTCTTTAAATGGGTAAATTGTATGAGATGTGATTTACAGCTCAATAAATATGTTAACACACAGCAGTCCAGTCTAATAGGCAATGTATATAAAAGAAAGAGTGTTAGGAACACAACATCCACAAAGCTTTGAATTCTTCAAAGCAAGTGGAAATTTGTGTCTTTAAAAATACTATGACCAAAAGTGAAACAAAACTTAACAAACTATACAAAACCAAACAGAAGCAATCAAAAGAGCAGGCAACACTTCAAGCAAGATGGCTCTCTAACCAGTCGGAGCCAGGAAGACACTGGGATCTCTTTCCTCCTGCCCCAGAGGCTTCAGGCACTCCTGGGGATGGAGGCTGTCTATCGGTTGCTTGAATTCTGCACCCCTCTGAGAGGGGTCACGAGTCGCAGCCAAGCACCTCCCTCACCCAACACACTCTTTCCTCTCTCATGACACCTGTCTGCAGTGTCTTCTGTTTATACAACAAAGCAAAAGCAATGAGAACAAACAGCAGCCACAGTCTAAGATGCCTTCCTCATATCCCCACCCCAAGCTCTAGACAAAGTCGGGGTAAGGGAGAGACCTCGCTCTCCTCTGAACCTGTGTCAAAACGGGAGAGGATGTGGCTCAGTGATTAGGCGCCTGCTTCCCATGTACGAGGTTCTGGGTTCAATTCCCAGTAGCTCCTAAAACAAAACAGAACAGAACAGAACAGAACAGAGCTGGAAGCAGAGCAATGGACTGTCCCTGGTTCTCTGACTACAGAAAAGCGCCGTATGTGCACGTGTCTTCTCGGGGCAATGTGACCTGTCAGGACACTTCTCTCGGCATCGCCTGCCTACCCCTGCCCCATCTGTAGTGGGCATTCGGCAGAAATCGCAGTCCTAGCCTTGTTAACTCTATGCACTGACCCTGTTGTGTTTTTCTTCACAATGACACCGTTATCGAACTATTTCAGATTATAAATGGCTTATTTTATGCCTCTCTCCGAAACTAAAATGAAAGCTTTGGGAGGGTAGATATTGTCTCTGACTTGTTCACTACTCTAGTTTCTATACCTAAAAAAGTATCTGGGTGCTTAATAAATATTTAATGCTCCAGAAAGCAAAGTGTCCAACGCTCTGGACATCGGCTTGATTTTCAGGGTTTGGGGAACAAGGTTCAGACTGCAGAAAGAGAATCTAGTTAGGAGACAATTTTTACAGTGGCTGAAGTCATGACTATTTAATCTAAGAAAAAATTCTAAGGGCTTTAAGTATCCTAAGTCAGTTTGGAAATGCCCACTGCTATTGCAAAACACTAACGAGAGCCTGATCCAAGCAGTGAGGGACACGGCAAGTCAAGGGCAGGCGTTTGACCCAGCAAAGGCCGACTGGCGTCTGTGGTGCATTTCTCTGCCGACTCCTCCCTCTCGGGTTAAGATTGCTACTCATGGCCAGGCAGCCAGGCTCTGTAAAAACAGAAAGGGCAGCAAGGGAGAAGCAAACCATCACATACAAGGGACGGATTTCTTATCAGAAACCATGGCGGCAAAAAGACAGTGGTAGGATACAATTAGGAAACTGAAAGAGAAAAACTGCCAGCTGAGAATTCTTTATCCAGCAAAATTGTCCTTCAAATATGAAGGTGAGCACAAAATATTCACAAACAGAATCTAAGAGAGGTCGTCAAAAAGAATCCATCTTTGCAGGAAATATTAAAGAAAGCATTAGAGCCTGAAAGAAAAAGACAGGAGAGAGAGGTTTGTAGGAGAGTATAGAAGAAAAAATAGCAGAAAGGATAACCAAGAGTAAAAAGACAGATAAAACTATAATATGACACGTGAAAAACAAAGACTAAAATAGTATAAGCAAATAATATATTTATAGTAATATCACTGAATGTGAATGGATTAAACTCCCCAAACAAAAGATATAGGCTGACAGAATGGATAAAAAAAACATGAGCCATCCATATGCTGCTTACAAGAAACTCACCTTAGACTTGGAGATACAAACTGGCTGAAAGTGAAATGTTGGAAAAAGATACTCCATGCGAATAGTAACCAAAAAAGAGCAGGGGTAGCTATACTAATATTGGACCAAACAGACTTTAAATTAACAAAAAGTTATAAGGGAGATGCAGAAGTCCATTATATATTAATAAAAGGGACAATCCACCAGGAAGAAATAACAGTCATAAATACCTATGCACCTAACTAGCATGCCCTAAAATACATGAGACTAACTGGCTAAACTAAAGGGAGAAACAGACATCTTTACAATAATCATTGGAGACTTCAACACACCACTCACATCATTAGAGAGAACAACTAGACAGAAGATCAATATGGAAACAGAGAACTTGAACAATATTACATGTTAGACCTAATAGACATATACAGAACACTGCATCCAGCAGGTTATACCTTCTTCTCAAGTGCCCACGGATCTTTCTCCAGGATAGACCAAATGTTAGGGCACAATGCAGCTCTCAGTAAATATAAAAAGACTGAAATTATACAAAGCACCTTCTCAGATGACAATGGAATGAAACTGGAAATCAATAATAGGAAAAAAGTAAATTCACAAATGTGTGCAGGCTGAACAACACATTCCTAAATAATCAGTGGGTCAAAGAAGAAATTGCAAGTGAAATCAGTAAATATATTGAGAAAAATGAAAACAAGAACACAACTTATCAAAACTTATGGGATGCAGCAAAGGCAGTCTTGAGAGGGAAATTTATAGCCCTAAACACCTATATCTTTTGTCCTTCTATATGAACCTATAATTAGTACTAGAGTTGGTAGGTGTACATCCAAGAGACTTAAATCTTTGGGCTGGCCATGTGCCAGCTGGGCCCTGAATCTCAGCGGAGTTGCAACACCTACTCTCCAGTTCATTGGTCTCACCCAGGACAACTAAGCATGGAGGTGATGGACAACTACCATACCAAGGAACTGAGAGAGTCTACAACTGCAAGCAAGAGAGCCCCATCCATCGGCCCTATGGGATCACAGGCCCCTCTCAATTAGAGGTGGAATAGACATCACCATCCCAGAATCCTCAGGACTGGGAAATGAACTATGGACTAAAGTAGACTTACTGGTATTCTACTATTGACTTATTCTGATTCTAGCAATGGAAGAAAATATATCATTGATGTGGAGGCAGTGGCCACTGGAGGTTCTGAGGGGAGGGAGAAGGAAAAATGGTGTAATATGGGGGCATTTTTGGGCTTGGGAATTGTCCTGAATGACATTGCAACGACAGATACAGGCCATTATAAATCTTGCCATAACCTACAGAATTGGGTGGGAGAGTGTGTAACTTACAATGTAAACTGTAATCCACACTTGGTGGCAATGCTCCAAAAAGTACCTCACTAATGAAGGATGTTGATAATGTAGGAAAATGTGGGAGGTGTGGTGAGCAGGGCATATGGGAATCTCCTATATTTTTTATGTGACATTTGTATAATCTAAGCACCTAAAAAAAAATAAAATAAGAGTTGAACTCAAAGATTTAAATGAACAACTAGAAAAACTAGAAAAAGAACAGCAAACCAATCACAAAGTAAGCAGAAGGAAATATAAAGATTAGAGCAGATATAAATGAAATTGAGAACAAAAAATAGAGAATATCAATGAAACCAAAAGCTGGTTCTTTGAGAAGATCAATAAAATGGACAAACCCCTAGACACCTAGGCTAGACTAACAAAGAGAAAAAAAGAAAAGATGCAAATAAATATAATCAGAAACGAAAGGGAGGAAGTCATCATTAACCCCACGGGAAATAAAAAAACGGATCATAAGAGGACATTATGAGAAAGTATAGGCCAATAAACTAGACAACCTATATGAAATGGACAAATTCCTAGAAATGCACAACCTACACTGAAAATACAGGAAATACAAGAACTTAACAAGCCAATCACATATAAAGAGATTGGATCTATCATTAAAAATCTCCCAACAAAGAGAAGTCCAGGACCAGATGGCTTCACAGGTGAATTCTACCAGGTATTTTGAAAAGAACTAACACCAATTCTGTTTAAACTCTTCAAAAAAAAACTGAAGAGGAGGGAAAATTACCCAACACATTTTATGAAGCCAACATCACCCTAATACCAAAGCCACATAAAGGTACTACAAGAAAAGAAAATCACAGACCAATCTTTCTAATGAACATAGATGCAAAAATTCTCAACAAAATTTTCAAGTTTTTTTCAACTTTTGACACAAGTGAAATGAACATTACTTTCATATTCTTTTTCCAAAGCAAAAAAACTGAAGAAATAAAAATATTTTAGGTCAACAAATCCAGTGGATTCTGAAGCATAATACATACCCTTTGGGAAAAAGCCAGTAATTTGGTAAAGAGTTCAATGAAAATCAGGATTAAAATTTTTATATTAAGCAACAATAACTGGCAGGTACTCATTTCAAAGGCAGATAAAATATCAACAATTGAAAAAAAAAAAACAGAGACAATCAGCAAGATGGCAGCACAGTACGAGAATCAGCTTCTGCTACGGGGCAGTTGGTGATCACCCAGAGCTGTCTAGAGCACTTGTTTGGGGGCTCCAGGAGACCAGAGGTGCATCCTGCAACATCCTTGAAAGAATGGAAGGAGGAGACTGCCCATCTGCAGAGAAGATTCTTAAGTAGAGCCCTCCACGCCGTGGAGGCCGGTGCCCATCCTCCACTGGAGGCACAAGCTGCCTCAGGAGCTGGTCCGCGGCTGGAATTGGAAGCTCCACTTCTCAAAACCAGGAAGGAAGGGACGGTTGGGCACCGACTTCAGCTACTGATTAGTAAATTCGACTGGCTAAAGTATGACCCTAAGAACTGCTGAAAGTTTGAATTTGTCCAGGTCAGAAAGAGGCTAGTGGCCGCCAACTTAACTGCGCCTGACACGAGGGTAAGCGGGGCTGACTGAAAATCAGTGCTGGCAGGGACCGGCTTCTTTCCACCTAGATCAGACTGCAGCTCTAGCATAAGCCCCAGGCCCACCTCGGGCAGGGAAGAAGCTGAGGGGAGCTGCGCCAGCCTCTACGGGAAACTACAGGCCACGCTGCAGAGGCCAGTGATCATCCTACTTTGGCAGCGCAAGCCACCCCAGGAGCTATTCTGTGACAGGAATTGGAAGCTTCATTCCCTGAAAACGGGAGGATGAGACGGCTGGCTACCGATTTCAGCTACTGATTAGTAAATTCAGCTGGCTAAAGTATAACCCTAAAAACAGCTAAAGTTTGAGCCTATGCAAGTCAGAAGGAGGCCGATAGCCGCCATTTTGACTCCACCTCCAGCATGAGGGGAAGCCGAGCTGACTGAAAATCACAGGGATGGTAAAGATCGGTTTCCTTCACCCAGACTGGCCTGCAGTCCTGGCCTAGGCTTCAGCCCCACCTCTAGCAGGGAGGAAGCTGGCGGGCCCTA
>JAQZBX010077442.1:0-14266 GCA_029593785.1 Cabassous unicinctus | reverse complement strand
TGTGTGTGCTCTGTGTCTGCTTGTCTTCTCTTCTCATCTTCTCTTTAGGAGGCACCGGGAACCGATCCTGGGACCTTCCAATGTGGGAGAGAGGCACTTAATCACTTGAGCCACCTCAGCTCCCTGGTTTGTTGTGTCTCTCATTGTCTCTCCTCTTTGTCTCATTTTGTTGCACCAGCTCTCCATGCAGGCCAGCTCACCACACAGGCCAACTCGCCTTCACCAGGAGGCCCCAGGAAACAAACCAGGGACCTCCCATATGGTAGATGGGAGCCCAATTGCTTGAGCCACACCCGCTTCCCTAAGCTGTGTTTTTATATGACATGAGACTACTTTCCTTTACCTTAGGGGTTGTATCAGGGTAAGATCTATAATATGATAATAACTACTACTTACTGAACACCCACTATGTGCCACGCACTGTTTTCTGTTCCTAATATAACAGTAGTATTGCAAAATCAGTATTATTCCCCTCATTTTATTAAAGAAAAAGCTGAATTCCAGACACGTTAAGGAAATTTTCAAGGTCACACAGTTGGTAAGTGGCAGAACAGAATTCCATTCTGAGTCAACTAGACTAAACTATTTGATTATTTCCATTATTTATTCTGACTCTCATATTAATCTTCTTATTTTTTTCTTCCTGTGGAATTCTGGATATTCTAATTGTCTTGAATGCTGGATAACCACCTGCAGTATTGTTTAAATGTCAGAGTGATATGGTTGTATAACACAATTCTTTGGCTGTACTTACAATAACAAATAAATGGTTTGTCTAAGAACCTTCCCTAATAAGGCCAAACACACTTGTATAAAAGGAAATATTGGGTGGAACAGTTTAAGAAAGATTTGGATTATAGATCATATACTAATAAATTTCTTTCAATATATATACTGTCACATATAGAGATTGATAGATAGATGACAGATAGATAGATAGATAGATAGATAGATATGTAAAAAGGTCCAGAGAACATGTATTTTTTGGAGAAGACACAGAGGAGATTTAGAAATGAAAAAGATTCCATATTGGGGTTGTGAGGAGGGCAAAATCATCATCATCATCATATCTATCATCATTATCTTTATAGTTTTAGTTATTTCAGAAATTGAATATGTGATAATTTTATATTTCTCCTGTCCCCATTTATTATTTAAATCACATCCCTTGACTGATATCCCAGTGAGTACTAAAACATCTGAATTTTCAAACCCCACCAGGCTTAAATTCAGTCCTTCTTTCATCTGATGTCTCTGCTTTATTTCACACTGAAGACCATTCCTTTCTTCATAAAACTTTCCTCTCACTTTTTTAGGATATCATCCACTTTTAGTTCTTCTTCTTCTTGAGAACCCTTGTCAAAATTCTCTATCTCTCCATCTATTGGGAGGCAGTGCGGTGCAGTGGTTAAGAACACAGGCCCTGGGGCCAAACCACCTAGCTGTAAATACTGACTCTTTAGTTACTAGTTGGGTGACATTGTGCTGGCTATGAAACTTGTCCTTAATAGGCTTTTGTGGTATAGAATATACATTGAGATTGAAAAGTTTAATTGTGATGCCTAATCTAAACATGGATCTAGATAGTTCCCAAGCCTATAAAGAAGTTTTCACAAGTGCCTAACTTAAGCTTACAAAGTATTATGTTTAATGTCTACTGGGAAGCTTTGAGTTCCATCTACTAGAGACCCTCTTTAGACATAGAGAAAGGGCATTTGCTTGTTCATAAATGACCAAGTCAAAAAGTAGAATGGTTCAGGGTAGGGTCAGGGTTGGACCACTGGCTCAATGAGGTCACAAATACCAGGTTCTCTCTATCCACTGGACTGCACACACTTAGGCTTTATTAGCACTGGTGATTATCTGGGTTTCATGCTTATTCCTGTGGCTTTGAGGGCATAAGGAGGGGTATCATGGGGCAGAGAGAGGAAGAAGATACTGAGTTCCTGAGAGAGAGCTCCTTTCCCAGAACCCCAGCACGTCTTTCCTACTCTCTAATGGGTCTACGTTGCCCTAGGCCTCCCTGTCCCTAAAAGAGGATGAAATTAGCATTATTAGTTAACCTCATCAGCTGGGATGTAAAAGAAACATAAAAATGATTATTGCAATACCAAACTACAATACTTTCATTTGTAGTGGTAAGAGCTTCTCAGAAAACTAGAAGATTTTGGTAAGGGAAATATTTTTTTTGTTTTATGGCAATTAATTCATTATCATGTAATCCAGGCTATGTGTTGGGAACTTCTTGGAAGCTATGTAGGGGACATTTCCATTTAAATTATCATTTTGTTGTGAACTTTGATTAAATAATTTTAATCTCTGTGACTCCAGAGGAGATAAGGAAAAAAATGATCATTTGGCCTGCCAAGGTGACCAATAAAAATGAGGGCCAACTTTTTAAAAATGCTATGCTAGTGTTTACTATCTTAATATCAGTTTTGTTGGAAAAAGAAAATGTATGTAAATAACCAATATGCATTTACCCTCTTTCCATCAACCTCAACCTAGGAAAAATGCTTCACACAATCATTGAAATTGGAAGGCAAGTAAAATTAGAATAGAGTAGAAGACCAGCTGAGTTCTATTGAGATGTGTTCATATTCATATTACAAGAAATAAAAGTATATCTTAGCTGCCCAGGAATTAACATTTGCAAATGAAATATAAGTGGTGTTTCTTAGAATGGCTTTATGAAGACCAGCAATATTATAAAAGTCCTAGAAAAACTTTGAAGACCTTTAAACCCCTTCAAGATGATTGCATTATGTTTCAATGATAAGCTGGATTTATAAATTAATTTTACAGGTTATTGAGGCTGTCCACAATTTTCACAGAATTATCAATAATGAATGTGAAAAATGCAGCAGGCAGAACATATTTAATTTTAGTAATCTGAGATAGACTTTTAAAAGTTAAAATTAAGTTGCATTGAACATTCTTGTGGTACCAGAAAAGAAAATTGAATGGAAAACTACAAATTAGGGGTAGTGATGAATAACGCTATTTTATTTTGAAGAAATACCCAGTAAAGTCATGAAGGGATTGATGTTAGGTATAGTCATGTTTAATATCTACATTAATCACCTGGAAATGGGAGTACACAATACATTAATGAAATTTGCAGATGATACTAAATTGAAAGGTGCTGCTAGCATGCATAATGACAAAATAGATGAAAGATTTTGGAATATTATATATAAGCAAAATGATCTTTTACTTTAAAAATCAGACTAACGCAATGGGTATAAATAATTAAAAAGCAGTCATTTAATGTAAGGAAAAGCAAGGCATAAATAATGGACAGAAATAAGTTAACACCCATTTGCAGCAGATATGACAATAGCAATAATGTAATGGAGTTAAAAACTAATACAGTATTTGAGGACTAGATATATTAAATTTCCACTTTACAAGGAGAGAAAAACACTGTTTCTCTATCACTAGTGCTGATGAGACCAATATCTGATTTGGTATTTATCAACACACCCAAATATAGGAAAATGAGATTAAATATATTAAAGATGAGATAGGCAATAAAAATGATTAAGGATTTAGCCTGATGAACTTATAAGAAAGATTAAAATAATTAATCTTGTAGTCCGTAAACCCAAGCAAAGGCAACACAAGTGAGAGGGTGCAATAAGTTCCTGCACTAAGGAATAATACAATAAAACCCCGTTCATCCCAGCACTCTTCTGAATAATCCAGATTACCATTATCTGTTCATTTTCACTAAAACAACAATAATATTTCTGATACAGTGGGAAATTAGAAATTGTATCAAGTTATACAATTTTTTACTATGTAATTATTTAGTATATTCCAGCGGCCATGTGAGAAAAGGAAGAGGATAAATGAAGGATCAGCTACAATAGCAACAATAGTCAAATAGCTGTCCAATAGCAGTCTCGACAATACTACCTTTGCAAAGATACCACATACAGGTTTCCTCATCGGTGTTTAGTCATATTTAGCAAAACCACTGCAGCATGAAGCTATCTCTTTGACTAAAGCCCAAAGAAAATGAGAGCATTTTGTTTTTCCACTCCTTCATTCTTCCAAAAATCTTAAGCTTTTTAACTCAGTAATTGTTACCAGAAGTAGCATATCAGTAGGGAACTATTCATTTTCCATTGTCATTTTTTGTTAGTGTTGTTTGTTGTTTGAAACCTGGGAAATAGAGGCATCAAATGATTTCAGACAAGAGCCTTGTCCTATGCATAGGCTACCCATTACCCCTTGCAGGAAGAATGAATTTTAACAACCAAAAAATGTATTCTTAACTAAATTTTGGGCAACGAGGTTTTGACGTTTTACATCTGGGTCAAAAATACAGTCATAATTAAAGGCAAGAGTTACAACGTGATAAGAGGGCATGTTCCTGCTATATTTACTGTTCATCTCCTACCTTTAAACCCTAGTTAATTTACTCATAGCTATAGATAGAGGGGCACACATGTTAACTCTGGAGTAAAATGGAACTAAGTTTTCAGCTACAGAGCTGGGAAGTTTCAAGATGTGTTTTAATATATTTGGAAGGAAGAAAAGACAGCACTCCTTTTAAAAGCTGGTTTAAAAGCAGAAATGTTAGGTAGTATAATATGGTAATAGAATAAAAATATTTTTTAAAAATCCATGAAACTGCACTACATAAACAGTGAACCCTAAGTTAAACCATGGACTATGGTTAATAGTACAATTATAAACATTGGTTGCATCAATTGTAACAAATGTTCCACACCAATGCAAGGTGTTTAATGATAGGGTGGTATATGGGAATCCTGTATTTTATGCATGATTGTTCTGTAAATGCACAATTTTTCTAATCAAATTTTTTTTTTTAAGTAAAAAGCTAGTTTGAAAGCTCCAGAAAACTGCTGAGTTAGTTGTCATATAACTTTAAGGATTTTATGCCTTCAGGACAAAATTCAATAACTTACAAGATCTGTTATGTTTTGTCTCCTACAAATCTTTTACTGTGGCAATTGCCACTCTCCTTCAATACACACACACACATACACAGTGAATTATCCACACCAAAAATTTTGAACTTTCTTAATCATTTTTATACATGTTGATTCCTCTATTTATACCTAATTTCTTCCCCTTATCTGCCTGGAAAATTTCTGCTGATTTTTCAAGATGCAGTTCGAATGCCATCTCCTATGCCAAGCCTCACAGCACCACATCTTCTCTCTTACTCAGAACCAGTCACTGTTTCCTTCATGTCCTCACAACACTTCGTACATCATCACACAGATAACAACAGCAAAACCGCCACTCCCATGACAGCAGCTGCTGCCACCATTTACTAGGTGCCTGATAGGGGCCCGGCACTGTGGTATTTTTTATACATTCTCTATAATCTTTACTGCAGCACTTGAAAGTAGACACTGTTCTTTCCATACATGTCTTGAAACCTGGAACAACTGAGAAATGTATCCAAAGTCCTTCAAAAGTTGAGAGAACCCCACTTACGCCACTCACTCCACATCTGCACCCTTTCACATGATCATCTTGCCTCTTGCGCATGTCTCAAATCTCGCACTTATAGTTTTATTCGGTAATTTCTTTGTTGTTTGCAAGAAGAAAGCATGCCATCATGTTTAAAAGCCAGGCTCTGGAGTTAGGTTGTTTGGTTCTGAATCCTGGTTCTGACTCTTACCAGTTGAGTGACCTTGAGTGATTTTATTTAGCTTTTCTGTGCCTCAGTTTTCTCATCTATAAAGTGAGGATAAGACAGTTTCTACCCCAAGGTGGTCTGGGAATTAAATGAGTTAGTGCACATAAGAGCATCTGCTCTGTTACAAGTACTCCGTGCCTGTCAAGGATGATCATTAGTTTATGCACCTCTTTCTCATCTAGACTGTGAACTCCTCAAAGTCAGGAATCATATCTCATTCATCTATTCACCTCCTCCACCTTTCACAGGGTCTTGCAAATACCCACTTTTTGTAATACTTTTGTAGCATTACAAAAGTAGATTTACGGCCAACAGTGAGTATGTGGCAGGGGCAGGGAGGGAGGGAGAGGGGCAGGAAGGAGAGAGTCATGTATGTGACACCAATGTATAGTTGCTATGAGTCAATTTTACTGACAGTAAAAAAAAAAAAAAAAATTAAAAAAGTAGTCAGCCACGGTGGACTCCAGCAATTCATAATTGCACTTTTCCAGCAGGGAAGTGACAATTCATGCTGCAGAACCAATTTCCCCTTGCAAAAGGGACAGAACAGATAGTGAAAATTCTCAAGAGCTTAGAAGGCCTGCTAAGGTGTCAGGAGCTGCTCACCAGTAACTGCTACTGATCCCCTGTCCCCTTAGCCCAGAGCTGCCAATTCTGCTTCTTCGTTCTGTGTCTAGACCTGCTACCCAGAATTAGCTCTTGCTGTATGTGATGGTGGAAAATCACTGGCGGAGGGATCTGCTTCAGTGATTAAGGTCAGTGAACCCTAATGAGCTCTGCTTTCTTGCTTTTGCCCCGACTCTATTTTTATTTATTCCTTGATTTCTCGCCCCTTGTTCAAGATTTTCTCTCATCCTCAATATCTCCAAATTACCCCATCATCCTAGCTCTTTTTGCCCTGTTGCCTGTCTTCCCACCTTGTGGTTGACTCCTGACATTGACATAGGGTGTTTATCTTTCCCTGGTTTCAAGCTTAATGGAATTCCTGGTCCTAACCCGGGGTCTGGTCCAGAAACACTGGTGACAGTCCAGCTTTCAGGAAGCAAGTTTGCACTACTCAAGTGACAGGCCTTTGAAGCAAAAACCATACTCACAAAAGAAGCTGAATAAAAAAATAGATAACAGTTAGGGGCATGAGAAATGGAGTCTGATAGACCTGATCTGGAGTCCCAGCCCTATCATACCACACTCTATGACCCTGAGCAAATTTACTTACCCTGTCTAAACCTCAGTTTCCTCATATGAAGCAAATAGTGGATCTTACCTGATGGGTATGTTATCATGACTATCTAATTCATTGATGCATGAAATGCTAGTATTAATATTGCTATTAAAAATAGATTCTAAATTACTGTATCAGAGACAAACCATGCCTTAACACAAGGCTTAAATAATTAAACATCACATTATTATCAAAGAATCTTACTTTAGATCTAGAAGTGGTTTTAAGTAGTATCCAATCATCTCCTTTGAGACATAAGGACACTGTCAACCAGGAAGGAAAATTCAAACTTCTGTCACTAACTTATTAAGGAAAATTTCCTATTTTACTTTCCCCAAATTAAGGTTTTGGGGACTAGATTTAATCATTGCAAATTTTATTAAATTTATTAAATTTAAATTAAATGTATTCATATCTCCATTCATTCATTCATTCATTCATTCTTTCAGGAAATATTTATTGCAGCCTGCTGTGTGCCAAGCTCCCTCCTGAGTCCTGGAAATTGGTAAGACTGTCAGGGTTCTACCTCCATGGTGCTTTCGTGCTTCTTCCCCCTCTTTCTCATATCACTCTAAACTTGTTTTGGATGTTGGGAAATGTCTTAAAGTCTCTTCTACATACCAAAAGTAACCCTTTTGGAGCGACATAAGCTGCAGCAAATTTGGGTATTTTTCATCAAAAACATCACTTGGCAGCCTTCATGTAAATATATTCTTTTTATAAACACTAGGAACCCTGTTTTGCTCCTTCTTTGTCCTCTCTTGCCTCTGTGTTTCCTATCTCTCTCTTTATAGTTTGGTGCACACTAGAACCTTGAGCACATTTTGGATTCTGAAAAAATTATGTGCAATTTAAAGGGACTGTAAACCACGAAGAGCAGTGACTGTGTTTTATACCCTTTCTGTAACCTTAGCACTTGGTAGATACTCAATAAATGTATTGATGATAATTAAATTCAATGAATAATTAGAATCTTTTCTGCAAATTGGTTAATTGTTTACAGCTGAAAGTGTCAGCCTTTTGAATTTCACCTTTGCTTTTGTCTAGGATGAGTATGCTTTGGGATTAGATGACAGGTGGGGTAATACCACCTGACTGGGAGCTGATAGAAACCAATACAATTAAAAAGGAGTCGCCCCTTTTAGAATTTATACTTCTAAGTACCCCATTTATGACAAAGCTATGCTCACCTAGAAAGCTTTTTGACAAATTAAGAATCCTAGCTATTCTGAGCTGAAAATATTCAAGGTTAAAAAGGCTGGGAACTTAGGTGGAAAATTTAACCATTTACAAGGGAACTGCTGAAGCGTTGGAAAAAGGCCAGCTGCGCGAATCACTCTGGAGCAGCCTCATTTGATATGGTGCTGGGTGATCAGTACTACCAGCAGTGAAGACCGTGGTCTAGCATACAGTGGAACTACATGCTCAGTGCAGTGTGCCTCACATTGGCATAGCACTTCATTTAACCCTTACCGCACTGCTAGGGAATGTATAGTATTTCATCCATAGTATGAACATAGAAATTGAGGCTTTGGGTGGTTGACTATATTGCTCAACAATACTTGTTTAATAGCCAGTGCTGATTGAGCTAAGATTTGTTTTAAACCCCTGCCTTCTGACCAAAGTCCAATTGCTTTTTACCAGATCACATCCGTACATCTGATCTATTCTTTCTCAGCATGAGATATGCTGCCTCCCCAAAATGGATTTATAATCTGAACAGAGAGAGAAACCTAATGCATATGAAATGAGCAAAGAATAAAAAAAAATAGTTGTTGTAAACACTGAGTATTACCTGGAGTAGTCAGAAAACACTTCATGAGGAGAAATGTCTTGAAATGAGCCTAAGACATAGACAGAATTTGAAATAGATAAATCGCATTGGGGAGAACATTTATGCTGAAGGTCCACCAAAAGCAAATGTGTATCTACATTGATTGGACTGCCATTCACAGAACCCAGGAGTTATCTCCTAGGATGACACTAAAAGCATCCCAAAGGAACAAATGAGAAACAAGAGTATTTGCCTTTATCTTTAACTTCAGGAAGAACCTCCAATAGGCTTATTTTGATATCTTTTTTGACACAGGGTCTTAAAGATTATTTGCATAACTGATCTTGAACTCAGTGTAGCCTAACAAAGGCTACTTTCTTGGACAAAGAATCAGGGATTTTTAAATGCTTTTTCTGATTTTCTCATTTATCATAGGATAAAATTAATATATCAGCGTCTTTGTTTGCTAAACAAATAATCAAGCAACCCACAGGTGTTCCTGCTCTGGCAAAGAAGAGTTAATTTATGAATCAGATGTTTCCCTTTAAACCCAGCCACGTATTGAGGCACCAGCTTTCTTCTTCCTTTCATACCTTTCCATCGTCATCTTTCCAGTAAATCCATCCAGTTTTTCAAGCCAAAGTCTCTGGCATTATTCTTGAATGTTTTCTTACAATCCACATCCAATCCCTCAACAGTTCCTTTTTCCCTACCTTCAAAATACATGCAGAATCAGAGCACTTATGGCAACCACTGCTACCACCACAGTCCATTAAACTGGATTAATTCAATAGTTTCCTAACCAATCCCCCTGTGCTAGACTTCAGTCTATTCTCAACACAGAAACCAGAGTGATTCTGTTAAAATAGTTCATTTCATTCCTCAGCTAACAACCCACCAATGACTTACCATCTCACTCAGAATAAATGTCAAATTACTTACAATGACCTATAAGTTTGTACATGATTTGGCCCCAATCACCCCGTGACCTCATTCTCTACCACTTACTCCTTCCAGTCACACTCCCTGTCTTGCTAAGCCTTCAGCACACTCCAGTCTCACTACCCACCTTAGGACCATTGCACTTGCTGTACTTTCTGCCTGGAATCCTCTTCCCTCAATATTCATATGGCTCATGCGCTCAACAATTTTTAGTTTTTACTCAAATATTATCTTCTCAGGATGGCTTTCCCCAGGGATGCTAGCTAAACTTGTAATCTACCACGTACACTTTCTCTCTCCTTGTGTTTTGCCCCTCCTTTGCACATATCACTGTATCATATACTATATGTTTTGCTTCTTATTATGTATTTTCTGATCCCCTGGTGAGAATGTGAAGCACTATGAGGGTAGACTATTCGTCCATTTTGTTCACTGATTTATACTTAATTCCTAAAACTAAACCTGGAACACAGAAGACACTCTATAAATTCTTGTCCAATAAATGGATAGGTGGTGTGGTAGATTAATTGTATTGATATCCTACCCAGTTAATGGCCTGGTATGACTCTTGAGGCAGATTGTGTTTTCCAAATATGGTTGAAACAATATCTCCTGTATCATATGCTCTTCTATAATACAATCTTGCCACTCCCCCTTCAAGTCATAGAAGGCACTCATAACTGCTCATAATAAAAATAAATAAATAAATAAATAAAGTCAAGATAAAGACAAGAGACTGATGGTATAACCATTTGTTTAGACCTCCTAAGGACTTACAGTGATGCTTCATAGACCCTTTCAAGCAGAAAGTCTTTCTAAGGACTTAAAGTCTTGCTTCACAGATATTTTCTGTGAAAAATTAGGGTTCCTAAAAATCTTAGGGCATTGCTACACAGCAGGCTGACAGTGAGTCTCTTTAGTTCACAGAACTTCAGAACTGGAGGTACTGCTTTCTAACAGTTATTCTTTAGAAACCATGCCCAAGGAGCCTCAGCCACTTCTAAATCTGCTTTATATGATGAGAACCTGAATTTAAAGCTGACTGTAATGGAGGTCCTGGGGGAAGGGGTGAGTGTATTCCACATGTGGGAAAAATATGAATTGATGTGGCCAAAAGAAAGATTATGACAAATTATATTTTTCCAAGATGAATGCAACAATATGCCTTGTCCGCCATAATCTTCTACAATGTCATCTTGGCACCCCCTATTAAGAGATGGAGACTAATTCCTCTCCCCTTCAATCTGGATAGTGTTGCTTGGACAAATAGAGTGTGGTAGAAGTCATACTGTATAACTTCAAGGCTGTGCCATAAAGGGCAAAGCAGCCTTGCAACCCTTTATTTGGATCCCTGAACCACCAGGTCAGAAGTCTGATTGCCTTATGGCTGCCATGCTAAGAGGAATCTAATCTACATAGACCTCATGTAGGTGCTTTATTCAGCCGACCTCCTCTTTGTGTCACCACAGCCCACGTCCCAGACGAATCTTCAGATGATTCTAACCCGAGCTACCAAATCACTTCCAGGTTTCAAGTATCTCACTTTCAGGTTTCAAGTATCCCTAGACATAGTGGAGTGCAGGAAAACCACTCTGTCTTGTTTAAGTTCCTGACCTATAGAATCCATGAAAATCAAAAAATGGTTGTTTTAAACCACTATGTCTTGGGACACTTTGTTATGCCTCAACAGTAACTGGAACAAATCTCTTTGCAATGTGACTTGGCAGCTCCTCTCATCAATACGTGGAGCCTGTTTTTCCATCCATTGAATCTGGGCCAAAAATGAGGCCAAAGTGAAAGTGTACCTCTTCTGAGCCTAGGCCTCAAGAACTTAAGAGGCCTTGTGCACGTCTGCTTTTCAGACCCTGTCTCCACTTTAACCTTGAGCTAGCCTGTTGAAGAATTAGTGACATAGACCAGCTGATAGACAGCTGGTTCCAATTCATGGGAGAGAACCCAGCCTAGATCACAAATGGGACTTTTGTTTACCTGTAGATAAACAATTTACACCCCCTAAATAATAATACACATATGTCTATGTCAACATATGTCAGAAGAATGAACCAAAATGCATCATTTTTAGAGAATATCAATTTTTAAATTGATACATTGTTTTCTTTGAAAAACTAGATCTGTAATTTCAGACATAGAAATAATCAGTAATTTCCTAATGTAATTTGTCCTGTACAGAACACAAATTTGCTATCCTTAGGATAAGAATGCTGCAATGAGCAAGGCAAGTCTATGAATTTCATGACATAATGAAGGTACAGATAATGCAATATAGGGGAAATATTTCAACAAGAAAATAAACACTAAGAATTTGAAATGGACACTTTTATCTTTCTTTGAAATGTTGACATTTTAATGATGACTTTATAAGAATACAAGTAGCCTGCAATCAAATTGTCTTTCTCATTGCTACACACACTGTAATTGGTTAAGCCTATAGTCACCTTAATCCCAACCCATGAAGTTGGGAAGGCATTTATAATCTAGTATGGGTAAGTGTGGGTTTTCTGGTTCTAATTTCTGAGCCTGAGTCTTTTGGAGGGCATGGTTAGGTTAAGAGTAGGAGGAAAGTATTAGTTTTATTGAATTAGTTTTATTGAAAAATAGCTTCATCTGGAATATTAAGAAGGTGATATCTAGTCTGGAGCTCAGTGTTAGATGACTGCTATAGATGTTTGTTTAAATCAGGAGAGTATGTGAGATTGCCATAAGACGGACCAGAGAAGTGAAAAGATAAAAGGAACCACAAGGAACTCTAATGAGCTTCGTAGCATAGGTGTGAGAAGACTGAGAAAACTTGTTGACCACAAATAAACAGTGATCCATAGATCCAACATTCCAGAGGAGGAGGACCCAGAGAAGGTGACTGAGAATGTAACAAGGAAGAATTTGTGAAAGGAGTTAGGTATGAGAGAGGCTAAGAAGATGAGATCTGAGACGAGTCCATTAGATTAGATAGTTGGGGCATCATGATGAGGACATTAGCCAATTTCAGAAGTCTGAGAAGTGAATATCATTTAGGAAACTTAGATATGAGTTTAGAAAATTCTTTAAGATTTGTATAGGAAGGAAAAGAAAGAGTATGTATAGGAGAGATCAAAATGAATAGTGAGAGACAAATGAGGGACCAATTGTTGAACTGGAAAATTGATGAACCAGTTGTCAGAGCACCTATCCACTTTGTTCTTACTGCAAATATATCAACTTGTCAGCCATGGCCTCAACCAAATCACTGATAAAAATAGCCACCAAAGCAAGATAATAAAAGGATCCCTGAAACATGCCACTGCAGTCCTCTCCCCAGAGCTTCCCCATATACCTTGTTTCAACCTTTTCATTGCTCTGTGAAATTTTCTAGGTCTAGCTGGGTGACCTATAATATATTTATGTATCCCTTTTCCTCCCACCCCACTCACCATTTTAGAGTTCCTTGGCATTCTGTGCTCCTCTGCTTTTTTGTTTTCCCCCATCTATATCTTTTAATCCAACAATCATTCTACTTTCACTTTCCACATATGGCCTCATCTTACAAAATTTCAATCCTCTTGAGAGGCCTGGATGACTTCCTTAGTTTAAAATCGCAAGTTAACTAAAACTGGATATATCAAACAGTTATACTTGAGGCTATAAGTTTGTTTCTCACATTATCTCCAATATATATATATATTTTTTTTAATTTATTTTTTAATTTTTTTAAAGATGCTTAAATTACACAAATGTTACACAAAAAAATATAGGGATTCCCATATGCCTTGCTCCCCACACCTCCCACACCCTCCCACGTAAGCAACATCCTTCATTAGTGTGGCATATTCATTGCAATTGATAAATGCATCCTGGGGCATTGTCACTGAGCATGAACCATAGTTCACATTGTAGTTTACAATCGCTCCCACACAATTCTGCAGGCTATGGGAAAATATAATGGCATACATCTCTCATTGCAATGCCATTCAGGATGATTCCCAAGTCCCAAAAAAGCCCCCTCATTATACCTCTCTTTCCCTCCTCCTGCCCCCAGATCCTCCAGTGGCCACTGCCTCCACATCAATGCTGTAATTTCTTCCATTGCTAGAATCACAACAAGTCTATTGTAGAATAACAGCAAGTCCACTCCAGTCCATAGTTCATTCCCCAAACCTGTGGATTCTGGGATGGCGATGCCACTCCACCTCTAATTGAGAGGGGTCTTCGATCTCATAACGTCGATGGATGGGACTCTCTTGCTTGTAGTTGTAGTCTCTCTCATTTCCTTGGTGTGGTGGTTGTCAGTCCTCACCTCCTTGTTAGTTGTCCTGGGTGAGTCCAATGAACTGGAGAGTAGGTGTTGCAACTCCACTGAGGCTCAGGGCCCAGCTGGCACATGGACAGCCCAAAGAGTCAAGTCTCTTGGACGTACACCTACCAACTCCAGCACCAAGAATAGGTTCAAATAGAAGGGACAGATGAGCCATGTGTAGGGAAGCCATAACTGAGTCCAACTCTGTCACTCTCAGGAGCACAAACTCCAAAGTAGGGTTCACTGACAAGACACCAATATTTTAATCAGAATTATGTCACCTTTTCCATGGATAGTCCTTATCTTGTCTTTGCAAACACTATAGTACATGCAGAGATTATATTTGGAAAATTT
>JAQZBX010077441.1:0-14273 GCA_029593785.1 Cabassous unicinctus | reverse complement strand
AATGTGGGAGAGAGGCATCCTACCACCTATGCCACCTTAGTTCCTGCTTTTTTTTTTTTTGGTGCATCTCATCTTGGCTCTCCCTTGTGTCACTCTCCTGTTATGTCATCATCTTGCTGCATGGCTCATGGGGCCTGGTGGTGCACCCACATGCAGGGCTTGATGGCTCACCTGCTCACAGGGCCTGGTGGCCCATGTGCCTTCTATATTTTTCTTTTTTTTAAATTTTTACCAGAAGGTCCTGGAGGTTGAACCCAAGTCCCTCCATATGGGAAATGGATGCTCAACCACCCGAGCCTCATCTGTCCCCCTGCTATATCTCTTAAGTTTGACCAAAGATACCCAAAGTTACAGTCTTTTCCCATATAGGATGATCATATAATAAATCAGGCTTAGTTTATTACCAGCATTCTAAAAACCAGACCTCAGGAGAAAAACTAGGTCTGGGGACACATGCATGGTTTCTAATATAGTGAATGTTTAGCCTACCCTGATTATCACAAAATCAGGAGAGTGAGAATATTTGCAATACAAACCTAATTAAAAAATCAAATGGTGCTTAGAGAGAAAGGAAGGAATAAGAGGCAGAAATTAATGAGGTATGATAAAATTTGGGGGAGGTCACTTTCTGATTTGTAATGAGGGTTACATGTATGTAAATATATATAAATATCAAGTTGTATACATTAATATATACATTTATTGTGTGTCAATTACAATTTAATAAGAACTAGCCATTTATCCCTATTTTCTAGTTCATCAACATATTCGTTTCATAAAGGCATAGACCTCTTATAAATTTTACATTCTACTTTAGTACTGAAAAAGGGAAGAGTTGTTCACTAAAGTGAAAGTTCTCTTGCACTTCTATTGCATTCTTGGTTAATTCCAGTAGCTTGGATCTAATCTGAGCCATTTTACTGAAATTTCTGTGCAGAACTGACCCTAGTCAAGGCATGGGATTTTTTACCAAGATATATGCAGTTTCTGAATACTAGGTTTATTCACCCATCACATACTATTACCTGGCTATGTTTTTCCTAAGGCTTTTTCTTTCCAGATATATTCACATGATTATTACCTCTTAGGTTATATTCTTCTCCTCTGTCATCCAAACAACTTGCTTAGGGGCTCCATTGAACCTTACAGAGCCCCCTCTCCTATGGTTAATGACATTCCATTTTCATCACCTAAATTTGATGCTGAGCTCCTGGGAAGGACTGTGTTTTATCCACCACCCCATTATTATAGCCAAGCAGGTTGTATTCTATTGTCACACAAAACAATGTTATTTTGTAAATATTGATTCAGAGAATGAAGCCATACTCAGGTTATTTTTTAGTGTAAAAAATGTATTTTCAAATGTCTGGAAGAAGGTAAAGATTTGAAATTGTGGTGTCATAATGTGAGGTAGGCTAAATGTTAGCTACAAAATCCCAGCATACAAATTAGGTGGCACACAATCAGACAGAATAAACAATTTGTTGACAATTTCTTCTAGGTAAATCACAACATTCCTTCACAGAACTACTGGCAGTTTGCTGCACAATGAAATTAATAGTGTAATTTCACAGGTGGTTGCCTCAAAACAACTTCATTCTTTCCCATATTCTTTCTTATGGTGTGTAGTGAGCTGCATCTTAAAATTCTAAAATTTGAGGTCATATTTTGGATTTTGAATATAGTCATAATATTCTAAAGAAGAATACAAGGTAATATAAAGGAATAAGCCCCTGTTTGGCCAATATTTAAAATCATGTTTAATTTTCAGTAGGAATGGGGAGAAGGCTAATTAAGTGCATGTTGGGTTTCTCGACTTCATATACATATTTGTGTTGCCATAGTTTCTGGTTGTATTAGTAGTTCAAACCTCTAAAATTTATGGAAGTTTTGATAAATATTTACACTTGTTTTTTTTTTTCAGAAAGATAGTTTGAATTCACACAGCCACTTTACTATTTGCTCTTGTGGTTTTTGTCACACCCAAAAACTTCCTAATGCTACAATATGAATAATGTTGAAAGCACTTATTTATAGGGAGATAACATTTCTAATTGCTTTTCAGGTATTATGCAACCTAATCATGTCCAGGACTTAACAGAGGACAGCAGAGTTAGTCAGGTGGGAAAAGGAGAAATTATAGCCTGAAGCTTAACTTGTGAAATTGTTTTTTCCCAGGTGACAACTGGAAAATCTCTGATTCATAGTGTAAAATACACTTGAGGACAATGAAACATATACACACCCTGGTGTGCTGAAGCAAATGGCACTCAGGGGAGAGCTATGGCTGGCTTAGGGATATCATGACCAGGCCTGTTGTATTAGCATCTTATTTCTCAATCTGTAAAATGGGAAAGGAAAAGTGAGGTGTGCATTATATATCTAAGGATCAGCACCACTCAGGTTCAATAGAAGTTACCTGTCTCCCTGGAGCTTACTTTGCTGGGACATCTTGGTTGAAAATCTGATTCCTATTTCCAAGAATAGACTCATGTTTTTTTTTATTTCTGGATGACATGACTGCCTTTCCCTTCCTTAACCAGGGATCTCTGGACCTACAATTGTCATTGACTTCCCAGTGGAAGGCAACTGTTAAAACAATGGTGAAGCCATGGACTCAGCTAGTAAGTTTCCATAACAGGACATAATTCTTTGTGTAGAATTGACTACAAAACACTCTACAGCCAATGAAATATTGTCATGGTAAACTCTGAACCAGGAGCTCCTCCAGGAGTCAACTTTCCAGAACTTTGGGCTTCCTCCTTCCCAAGCTAATACAGTAATCCATGCTCTTCTATCATCAAAGCAATATTTCTAATTCTGGAAACATCTATGATTAAGAATCTCCATATATCCTTCAAGTCTTTACTCAGATCCTAGTCCAATTCCTCCATAAAATTATACTTCCCTGCCCAAAGCTTCAAAGGAATTGATACAGTTCATGACCTCACGGTCCTCAAGGCAGCAAAAAAAATACACTAATGCCTTACCTAGTCTAGTGTGATTTGTAGTTTGCCCCATGCAGCTTCCCCCTCTGTCACTCTCCTTCTCTCTCACCACCTGCTTTCCCAACCTTTCATGAGTGTGAGATGACTTGGCACATGCCTCCAGATATAGTCATTAATTCTAATATCTTACTATCAAAATCAGTCTTCAGTGTTCAGATCTAGTGCAGTTTACCTCTCAAAATTGCCTGTGTTTCCTCTTGTAGCGCTACTGATATCTCTCCTGTATCTTTCTTATTTTAATTCAATTCACTAATATTACTGAATAGCCAGTGGCCATATGCTATATTCAAGGTCAGTTCATAAGGTGAGAAGATATATGGTATTTTTAAAAGCAAGTGGATCTAAATTGATCAATGTGCAAGATGAGGACACTGAGACTGAGTGTGGCTGAGCTATTATATTTGCACAAGTGCACTAGATCAGGGACAGGGTCATCTCAGGTTTCCCTCATGCTGTCATGGTTTTTGGAGATAAGTGTTCACACAAAAAAATAACTGCTATGGTAATATCTGACTGTTCTGCCATCCAACTATGAAGTCATATTTAATGTGACTACTGTGAAATGACATCACAAATTGTGAGAAGGCAGATCCAAACATCCATCCTACCACAGGCATTGTAAAACAAGAAGAAACTGCCAGAAACAACTTTGTCAGGGAGTTTACATATTATATATATGCAATCCCTTGGATTTGTGACACAGTGAACATATTGCCAATGTCATCCTTAATCCTTGGCCATATCAGGCTCCCTAACCAGCCCATTCATCACATTTCTGGCTTGGAAGAAGAGGAACTTGGGCTTGGTGGTGGGGCAACCCAGGGAGAGGACTGTGTTCTCTGAGGGCTCAGCCAACATACTCCTCCTGGCAGTGGCCCTAAGACAATGACGATGCTTGTCATTTTACATACAGATACCTCCCAAATGCAAATCTCATACATGTAGACAGATGAAAAAACAGGACACATTAACTTAAATTCAGGTCCCTATTCAGTCTGAAAAATATTTCCTGGGCATCATGTATCTCATCCACAAGAAGATGAAGCCCCTGTGGTTCTTCTTCTTTCTGATGGCAGCTTCCAGATGTGAATGTCTCAGGATTCAGATAAGCAGGTAATGGGGATGATGCATCTGAGAACATGACTTACTGTGGTTGTCCTTGTCCTCAGGTGTCCTCTCCAGGTGCAGCTGCAGGAGTCAGGACCTGGCCTGGTGAAGCCCTCACAGACCTTGTCCCTCACCTGCTCTGACTCTGGTTTCTCTTTAACCAGCAGTGATATGACCTGGTTCTGCCAGCCTCCAGGAAAAGGGCTGGAGTGGGTGGGTGGCATACACAGTAGTGGAAGATCATGTTATAATACCTCTTCAGTCCCAAATAAGCATCACCAGGGATACCTCAAGAATGAAGTGTATTTAAAGTTGAGCAGTCTGAAAGCTGAGGACTCAGCCACATATTGCTGTGCAAGTAACACTGTGAAAAGAAGTCAGGGTGAGTCCAATAACAACCCCCCTTGCAAGGAACTGGAGTGGGCTGGGCTGCAAGGGGTCCTTGTGACCAGCAGGGGGTACACATGTACCAACCCCAGGGGCAGACACAGAAAAGGACTGGGGACAAATTTCCTGACCTTGCCTCAAGTTCTCTCTTTTGCTCTACAACATGTAAACCACAGGGAATGGTCATTTTGCCTTGTTAAAACAGTGCTATAATGTACAGAAGATGCAAGCAAAGTACAGACTTTAAAAAATGTTATTTCATTCATGTGTATATTTTCTACCCATCCCCCTGCCCTTTCTTCTGGTTATGGCTGACAATTTTAATAAAGCTGGCTTTCAATTGACTTTATGAAGTTCTTTCCTTGAACTTTAACCAATCTCCTGAGACTGTCCATGCAAAATAACCCTCTCCCTCCACCAGGTATAATTTGTGTCCTCAGGTGGAAGGAGGAGAAAGAGGGAAAGCCTGGCATGTTCTCATGGGTAACATTCAGGGGGTTATAGTTTGTTCTCTCAGTGCTTTGTGGTCCCAGTGGTTATTTTAAATCCCTTTATGCATTCTGATGCTATTACCTGGGATGATATAATGATGTCACATACACAGAACACAGTTTTTCAATTCATACATTAGAAGATGACAAATCATAAGAGAAAAATAAAAGACTCAAAATATTTGCTAGTTTTCTCTTGTCCAAAGAACATTCCTAAAACCATTTACACTTATTTAATGCCTTTCTTTATTTTAACTTTCAGGGTTGTAATAGTCAATCATTTATCTATATATTTTTTACCCTAAAATTGTCAAATATTTTCCTATAAAAAATAGGTCTAGCTGTAAACTTCCAGTTTCCTGTGAAGAAGGTAGTCTTCAGGAAGAAATAATGTACACACTTAATCCTGTCTGTACAAGCACAGGTTTCTGCAGGAAGAACTGATGTGACAGCCTTCCAGGGAGCCCCCTGTGTATCAGAATTGTGCTTGGACCTCATGTTCAGGGCATCCTAGAAAGCCAAGGACATTTCCATCTGCCTCCCCCCATCCAGCACCTCAGACAGGGAAATAGCTCTCTCCTTGGTGTATATTGCATCTAGGGAGAGTTGCTAGTCCTGATTCTGAGGGTCCAGGTACACTTCCTGGTCCAACCCTGGGGTAAGGACATTCTTTTAGAATAATGGAATCACCTTTGAGATAACTGGCTACTTATTCATTGTTCTTTGAGTTCCAGCTTCCTGGGAAAAGGCTGGGATATGTGGGCAGGATCAACAGTGGTGGGAATATCATCCACAGAAGAGCCACTGGGTCTCCAGACAGCCTTACCAGGAACTTCCAGAGCCAGGTGCATTTACAGGTGAGCCTCTGAGATGTTAAGACACAAGTGTGCATACTTCTGTGCTTAGAAACACCAGGGACCACAGGGTAGGGCAGGAGACACAAATTTCTCCTTGCACAGAATGGATAGGCTAAGGGGACACTACTGCCCACAGAGCACAGGGGCCAGGACCTGCACAGGGTAATTACAGCACCTCCTCCTGCTCCACAATGTTTCTCTGTTCAAAGTGGCTGAGGAGAGTCTATGAAGCATGGCCAATAAAAACTGTGTGGTGCATAATTTCATGCAGATGAGATGTGCCAGCAGTGTGGTAATTTAAATGTATTTAAACAAAAAGGATGAATGCACAAACTTTCCACTGCTTAGATCACTGCAGCTTCTAGGACACAGTTTCTTTCACTGATTTCAAAACAAAACGAAACAAAAAGTTGTGCCTGAAATGAAACATTTTTTTTTAAATAAGTAGCTGCCTCGTTCCTATGTCCTGTAAAATACAGGCACTTGGGCCTTGGTGTAGCTTCTGCTTGACTTTATATCATGGGAATGAATTTGTCTGATTTCTTGGCCCTCATCTTGAATTGGCCTCATTCAGGGTCCCTGAAGGCTTTGTCTAAGATGAGAAGGGTAAGCTCATGTGATGTGGGAGAGGGTGCTTTCTCTTTCCCATTGTCATTTGAGGTTTTGATCTCTGGATAAAGAGGCTGTTTATCTTTGTAACATAAAACATTTTTGCTTTCTCCAGTTTTCTCTTAATTGTGAAAGAATGGAAGTGAATAAAGTTTTACTGATTTTTGAGACAAAACAACTTCAAGTAAAACTATACTTTTCTCATTTTTATATTCTGTTAGATTCTTCTTCAATCCATTTCTCTCCATTTTATTCATTAATATATTAACTCATTTAACATGTATTTATTTACTGCCTCCTATAAAACAGGAACAATTAATCATGGTTAGAGAAAAAATCCTTTTCACAGGAATGTAATCCTTGTGGACATGGGGAAGACACATTACTAAGTCATAAAACTTATGTTTATTTCCACAAAACCCTGCTTTCTGGCCTGCACTCAGTAAACACAGAAGTCCCTGGAAAGCCACTAGAGTGCCCAGAGAATGAGAGAATACACACAGACTCTTCCACCTTTATACAAAAGTTGCCCCTCACGTGAAAACCATGTCATGGGTTCCTGGAGACAAATCAGCACCTCTGCTACTTAGAGTCAGGTTTCTCACCCTTCTGGACAGAATTCTTTGGGATTCATGGGATTTATCCAATAGAACATGGATTCCTATTGTTCATTCCTCCTCTTGGTGGCAAATATCTGACAGAGCCTGTGTATGTGTGTGTGTTCATGTTGGTGTGCATGTGCATGATTTTGTGCTTGTTAATGTGTGTGTTGTATTATTGGAATAATAGGTTTGCGTGTGTGATGTGTGCATGTATGTGTGCTGTGCATATGTTTATGTGTGTGTCTGTATATGTGTGTATGACTTAGTAGATGTGAATGTGAATGTGTGTCAGTAGTGTGTGTGTGTCCATGTATATGCACCTATGTGTGTGTGCATATGTTATTGGTATACTAGATGTGTGAATTGACTTTCAGCCCCATGGTTCTGTATGTTAAGGTGTTTTCTGATGCAAACTTCAAATGGAGGAGCACAAAGGGAATAAGAGATCCCCTGAAATGCTGTCTACTGAAAATTAGTTATTTTCCTTCGTTCTTCAAAATACCATTGAAAGACATCTAGAGTTGATGTCCAGCCACAGCTTTGTTTAATAATGTACATAAGTTCCATATGCTATTTTTAAAATTTTGGGTTACACAAGAGCAGACTTGAGTGTCCTAGACTATGTGAGACTATGAGACTAGACTATGAGACTAAACTATTGAGTGTCCTAGACTATGGGAGTTTTGGGAGCTGGTGGATTGGAGGGTGACAGGTGTGCATATGTTTCTGTGGGTGAGCAAAAGTTGCAAGGGTCTGCACCTGCAACCCGATGTGACCCCCTGGTGAGTAATGGGCACACCTGGTTCAGGATGTAGACTGTTGTTTGCTCCCCTCCCCTTTCTCAAAGTGGGTCAGCCCACATTTCCTGCTCTTAAACAGAAGGTTCTGATATGGACTGTTACTCTTTCTAATCCTATATCTGCTGGCTTTCCTGTTCACTACTTTCAGGAATGGTGTTATTTGTTATGTAATTCACTTGACTCATATTGCATAGCCAGTTGCAGTATGGTGCATTCAATGCTGTGTTCTTGAAATGAAAAGATAAAAGGGATTTTCAGAAACAACAGGATCTAAATCAGTCAATGTACAGATAGGGACACTGAGGCTGAGGGGGTTGACTTGCCCCAGTCACACAGGTGTGATGTGTAAAGACAGGACAAGATCAGGTGCTGTTTGTACATTTGAGGTGGTCAGAGGAGAGGGTTCTCACATGCTCCTACATTCTGGCTCCCAAGGCAATGATAAAATAATAGTAATATCAGCAAACTGCTCTTGGTCCCAGCTATAAAATTCACATACAAAATTTCTGTTGTGATTGTCAGTTTGTTTCTTGTCAGACTGAATCTTATAGTTTTGAGGTCACATCCTCTGGGTCACAGGGCAAGAGAGGATGGAGCTGTACTGGGCTCTCTGTCACTACTGTCCTCTAGGATCTCAGCTATGATCCCAGGATTCTGTGACACAGGCTTCAGGAGGGGAAATCCTGGGTCATTTTTCAAGGGACCTGGTTCCTGAGCAAGTAGTCTCCCTCTAACCTTTATGAGCTCCTCCCTTCCATAAACCAGTCTCTATGTGGATATATTGACAAGGATATTCATGTTATTTCACCAGATATCATGGAAACCATGTTCACGGAATCCAAAGTCCCTGAAATAGACAAATATAGCAGGAATTGGTCTTCTTTGGGAATCATCCTTGAATGGATTCCTATGGCTTCTGTAATGGAGTATCACAACTTAGATGACTTAATACAATACAAACATATTGTCTCAATTCAAATATTTAGTTCAGGAGGCTATATATCTGAAGTCTGTAAGGGAGAATACTTCCTGTCCTCCTCCTAGCCACTGGGGTTTTGCCCCAAACACTTGGGTTTTAATTCCTAATTCAGTCATCACAGGTGTCCTCCTTGAGTCTGTCTTTCTGTGTCTACTTCCTACCTTCTAGAGGTACAGCAGTCATGATGGGATCAGGCCCAATCCGATCCAGTTAGGCATCATCTTAATTAGCAACATCTTCAAAGAACCTATTTCCAAATAAGTCCACATTCAGGGACTTGGATTTGGGTTAGGATTTGAACATGTGTTTTGGGAGACAGATTCAGCCAATAACACAATCCAACATATCAGTGAGCTGAGGAACTTCTACTGGTTGTCTGTGATTATCACTTATATTAGGGATTATGTTTCCTAAAGTTCTTAAAGGAGAGAGTCCTGAGGTTCAGTTTTAGAAGCCTACTAGAAGTGATTATTAACTATGTTGAAATGACTACTTTCTACTAAAAATAAACTTCAAGAGGAATTGACTTGAACAATGTCAACTCTATGGTAATTTTTGAATATACATTGTATAATAGCCCTTTCAGAAGAAGAAATGCTCACAAAAGTTAAGTGAGTAAAAAATGTCATTGAGAATTATGGCACATATTGGAATGTGTGCAGTTTGTCTGAATTTCATGTGTTTGTATGTTTAGCCACTGCCTCACCATTTATTATATCCAACAGAAATCAGCTAAGAGAGGAGATAAATGGTTCAGGACATTTATTGAGGATATTAAAGGTCCCTGTATTTCTGTTGAGCATATCCCTGAGAATAGAGACACATTGACTATATTCCCATAGGATTCTTTGTTCCTTGGCTGTCTCTGGCTCCCTTTTCAGCTCCTTCAGCAAGTTCCATGGCCTGATAAAGAAAACCCTGTACTTAGAGAAGTGAGACTCCAGGAAGGGGGCTGTGTTATACTAGGGCCCAGTCAGCATCCTCCTCCCAGAGGAGCCCCAGAGAAAGGGGATTCCCATGACTACTTTGACCTTTATTTCTAAAAGTACATCTTCATACAAATTTAGGCCAACTGTTAATAGCATAACACACATGGACTTAAATTTAGGATCCTCCACAAGCAGAAAAATACTGTCTGTAAGTCATAGGCTTTACTCACGGGAATGTGAGCCCCTTTGGGTCATTTCTCTTTTAGTGGCATCTCCCAGATGTGAGCATCTCAGGATTCAGACATGAAGGTAATGGGGATGATGCCTCTGAACACAGGACTCACTGTGGTTCTCCTTTTCCCCAGCTGTCCTTTCCCAGGTGCAGCTGCAGGAGTCAGGCCCAGGACTGGTGAAGCCCTCCAAGATCTTTTCTCTCACTGACTCTGTCTCTGGAATCTCTATCACAACCAGTGGTTACTTTTAACATTGGATCCTCCAGCCCCTGGGAAACATGCTACAGCAATTGTCAACAATATCCTATAATGGTAACACATACAACAATCCTTCAGGAGATGATTCTTTACCTTGAAAGACACATCCAAGAAACTGTTCTTTTTGCAGCTGAGCTCTGAGACTGCTGAAGACATGGCCATGTGTTACTGTGCAAGAGACACAGTGAGGGGAAATTAGTGTGAGCCCAGACACAAGCCTTCCCTTGCAGGAGGGGCCTGGCCTGCAAGAGGTGCTCAGTAACATCCAGAGCAGGGACCAACCTCAGGCTCAGCTTCAAGGGAGATTTGGGAAAGGAGGTGATTTCTCTAATCAGATAGGGTTTCCTCTTATTGCTTAAAAGCATTAATCACTAGGGATTCTACATTACATGTATTCTAAGTAATGCCATGATGTTTCCAAGTTTCAAACATAGAAAATATATTTGTAATAGTTTTATATATATGTAGTATTATATATAATATTATATTGTATTGTATTATGTTGTATACACACACTCATATGCCTGTATACATTAGTTTTGTTTATACTGTTCTTCTGGATTAGACTGGAAGTAAGAAGAAAATTTCATTCAACTGACACTGACACTGTGCTGTTAATTCTCTGGAATTATTTCTCTGTCCTGACTGTGCACAGACAAAGTGTATTAATAATTATAATCATAAAGTTCTCTTTCAGTGAACTTCTTCAGAGACATCGGTAGTCAGTTGGCAGTTATAAAGTGCCAGCATCAAGTAGCATCAAGTATTTTTTTAGTTTATTAAAGACCGTTTGTAAAGGTCTTGGCAGTAGCAGTTAGGATTTTTTTTAATTTATTTTATTTTAGTAATTAGTACTCAGTAGATCATGTTGGCCAAGTAAGTCACAGTAATTACCCATGCTCTTGTGTCCTGTGTGTATGTGCACACACACACACACGCACACACACACACACACACATAGATAGAGAGAGAGAGAGAGAGAGAGAGAGAGAGAGATTGAGAGAGAGAGAGAATAATAGGAATAAGAGCTTAGATGGCCAATGTTTGTACATTAATTTTGGTATAATGGTTAATTGCCAAGCTCTAAGAATGTGATGAATAGAGTTATTGTCTGGGGACATGGTGGGTGTAATGATTCCTTCTTTGAGACAATGATCTTGGCTTACAGACCAGAGCCCCACAGGACCTTGTTTCATGCAATATTTCAGGTTTATTGCCTTGATTGGCAGGGGCAGTTCCATTTCACACGGAGGCAAAAATTTGTTCTTACTGTGGGTGATGAGTTTAGAGAACCCCTAAGGGTAGCTCTTCAATAAGATTTGTTCCAATTGTCACAATTCCTAAGTGGCTGGGGACTGGGTATTTGACATGCAGGAGAAGGAGGCCAGGCTCTCCAGTGCAGGGGCCAAGTGCCCCACTGTATGGTGGCACCCTGGTCCTGATAAACAAGGACCTGTGATCTGATGTGAGTTCCACTGATGTCCTGCCAATGACTCCACTTCATGGATACTTAGAGCCTTGCCTAAAAGTTTGAGCAATTCTCCCCACTAAGTTGACAGGTTGGGACTCCCTGTAAAATCATTTTCCACTGTTTGATCTCAAAGGGAGGCCTTCTCAGGTTGAAAGATGAACTCTGGGTCTCTTGATTGAATGCTCTAAGAAATGCTATAAATTTACATTATCTCATACACTTTAAGTAACAAATGGGGCTCAAAAATTGTCTGCCAGTGCACCTCTGCTTAGGCAAGTATATGCACTAGGGACAATGTGTCCTTATTTTCTTCTTTATGTTATAAATATTTACGTCAGTAGGGGAGGGCTTCCTAGTCTTTAGTGATACTAGTCAATTATTTCATTTTTTTGAATGAGAGTGCCAACTCCAATAAAATTTTTAAAATTCTGACATCAATCTACCCCTTTCTTCCTGTTCCCTTCAACAAAATAAGAAAGATTGTTTTAAATATCCAATCAAATAAAAGTTTCAGTCTTTCCAATTTGGGCTTCGACATTGGGGTCCTGCTTGCTGTTATGTGCGGTGATGGGAAACATTTGTGCTTCCTGTAGGGTGGACACATAGGCAACTGTTTCTCTCTCTAGGGAGTTCCAGCTTATGAGGCTTGTGGTTTGTTTTTACTAGCATGATGCTGGTGGTATTAGCCATGGCCCCACATGGTGAGAGTCCAACATCAGGTCTTTGTCATGCTGATAAACAGCAGCACTGAGGAGGGCCGATGAACATTTCATTTGATCTTACATTTCTTAATCAATTCAGGAATATGCTCTGGTGTCCCAGGAGAACAATATTCTCAGGCACCTTTTGTTGTACAATCATTCCTTAGCTACTTATCACCAGAAGTTAGATCCTTTCTAGCCCATAACATAAGTGAAGAAAAAGCAACAGCATGTAAACAGCAACAAAATAGGGATAGCAGACCTTGGCAGTACCATTGCTTGTGGGGTGCCATTATGCTTCCAATGGAGGGGGTGCCCCCTCAAGCAATGGGGATGTTAAGACCCATACATGAGGGACAGAGACTCAGTGATTGGAGTCTCCCACAGCAGTGTCTCAGCTGCTGTGGACAGGCACTGAGAGGTCTATCACAATCCCTTTGTCCCACATACTTTCACATCTAACCCTATCATTCACAAGTCACAGGTCCTGAAAAGGGATGCCTATCTCCTGTGTTTCAGGTCCCTATTGTAGGGCCGACAAGCCTTTAGTTTTGAAGCCAGTTTTGCTCAGTGATGCATTGTCACTGTCAATCAATAATAGATTTTACCATTTAGGGGGGACACTCAAATTCACAGGGCCTTCCCTCTTTCCATACTAGGGTTGGGCAATAGCAGATGTTGAAGAGAAAGTAGATCTATAGGGCTGCCAATGTGGGGTGGGAAGTCTAGACAACACCTCACAGAGGAAAAAGGCAACAGCACAAAGGAACATGGATCTAGGTCAGGAAGCCATGGAAATTTCTGGGTGTTAGCTCTCTGAGAGATCCAGTTAGTAAGTTGAGAGCAGCCTAAAGGAATTATGTTTCATTTCCCATCATAATCAAAACACTCTACTCTCTGAGATGTTTATTTCAAATCAGTTAAGTTGGATCTTGAATTCAGGTCCAAGTGAATACTAGGTGCAACACAATGAGAAACTGAGTCCAAAATACACGAGAAAAGATAATTTACTACTCATATGTCCCAGAGAGAAAGGAGTATCATGAGCTGCTGCCAGGAAATGCAATCAGCTCAGGTGGCTTATCCAGCAGTTTGGAGCACATAAGCAGAGAATGAGGGAACAGAGGGCTCATACTTTTATTGGGACCCAGGGCTGGATGCTAGTAGATTTCCCATGGGAGTCAAGGTTTGATTAGTTTACAGCAAGTGCATGAAACGGTATTGGCATTATAAGGGATTTTGGATGGCTACTTATCATTTGGGACAAGCTGTGTGTTCTGGGTGAATTGTGTGGGTTGTATTCATAGTGGTCTTAGAAGTGAATATGGGCTCTGGGGAAGTTCATGCCTTAAGGTGGAAAGCTGCTCATTAACTACTTCACTGCTCAGTGTTGAGTTGAGTGGTTTAACCAGTGTAAGATGAATTCTGCAGGGGCACACATGGAAAATTATGTTATGTACCATGAAACTCCACTTTTAGCTATATAAAAATATTTGACAAAGGAATTGAGATTGATATTTGTACACCAATGATAATAGTAGTATTATTCACAACAGTTAAAAGGTGGGAGCAGTCTATGTTTCAGTCAAAAGATAAATGGATAAAGAAAATGTGGTGAGAAAAAGATGGCGTCGGCTTAGGAGGGCGACTGCAAGCAGCTCCCAGATCACGGCAGAGAGTGGACAGGGTGCGGCACGGGTGTCTGCGCTGTGGGTGTGTGGAGTAAGAAGCTTGGGACATCTATCTGAACAGATCGATGGTGTGGACTGAACCATAGAGATTCGTGAGTTTTAAGCCTGCCTGTGGTGCTTAACACAGTCGGCTGACCCCCACCCTTACGG